>QRFJ01001289.1:367423-529378 GCA_006176705.1 Cocos nucifera | reverse complement strand
CAGGTTCGCCCCGTTCTTCAGTGAGGTCGTCGCGGACGTCCAGTCCATCAACAAGGTAAGGGTCGGGCCGGTCTCCCCCGCGCAGGGCAACTGAGTAGCAGTACTTTGCCAGGGCCTGGTCTCCTCTGACCTCGCCGACTCCGTGGCTCGTCGGGAATTTTCATCTTTAAGTAGTAGGTTGACACAACCGCCCGTAGTGCGTTTAGGCCGGGTCGCCCAAGGATTGCATTATAGGCGGACGGGGTCCTTCACGACCAGAAAGTCGATCCGCGCCTTGGCCAATTTTGGGGATTGGCCCGCCGTCACCGCCAAAGTCACCATGCCTTCGACCGGAACGGCGTGTCCGGCAAATCCTACCAGGGGGGAATTTACAGGCCTAAGCGGGTGTCAGGTAGGGACATTTTTAAGAAGGCATCGTAAAACAATATGTCCGCCGAACTTCCATTATCCACCAAAACGCGGCGTACATCATAATCAGCGACGTTTAAAGAGATTACAACCGCGTCGTTATGTGGAAATCGGATCCCTGGGCGTCTGCCTCGGTGAAGGTCACGGGCTCCGAGGTCCTCTGCCTCTTTCGCCGGTCCCTCGGATTCGTCGGTCTTTCCCTGCTGCGGTCCTCCCGAGACGGTGTTAATGAACGCCAAGAGGCGGCCGATCCTCCTGCCGATCCCCAATCGGCGGCAACATTCTCGGCCGATCTTCCCGCTCTTTAGGTTGTCTTCGCAGGAATCGGCCAAGCCTGCCCCGCCGGACCAGCTCCTCGATTTCGTCCTGGAGCTGGATGCACTCCTCGGTATCGTGACCGTGGTCACGGTGGTAAAGGCAGAACTTGTTGGGGTTGCATTTTCTGGGATGGGAACGCATTCTCTCCGGCTCCGGAAGTCGTCCCTTGATCTCCAGCAGCACTTGAGCCTTCGGGGCGTTGAGGGGGGCGTAGCTGTGAAAACGCCGTCGGAGGGGAGAACCTTGGCGCGGAGATGAACCTCGTCGCGGGGGAGAACCTCGGCGCCGGGGGGAACTTCGGCGCCGGAGGGGACTTCGGCGTCGGGGGGGAACTTCGGTGTGCCCTTCCGTCGGTGGCTTCCCGCCCCCGAGCCTGAGGTGGAGTCCGGGCTCGCCCGCGACCAGGGGGAGTTCGGGAGCGCGGCCAAGCTTCGGTGCGCTTTCTTTCTTCGGCGGGCCTTCCCGCTCTGCCTACTCGTCGCTTGTCGCGAGCTTCATTATCCTTGGCCTCAAAAGCCTCCTCTGCCCGGGCATAGCTTTCGGCCCGAGCTAGCATGTCAGCGAAATCCCTGGGATATTTCTTTTCCAGGGAGAACAACAGGTCGTTCTTCTGAAGGCCGCCCTTGAGGCGGCCATAGCAACCGATTGGCCAGGCCGGCCCTTGACTTGGCGGCCATAGCAACTGATTGGTCCAGGTTCCGGACTTCCAGCGCGGCAGCGTTGAACCGGGTGACGTAAGCCCGGATGGGTTCCCCCTCTTTTTGCCTGATGGCCAACAAGGAATCCGAGCCTCTGCGCGGCCGTTTGCTGCTGACAAAGTGGGCCGCGAATTGTTGACTCATTTGGTCAAACGACAGGATGGTGCCCGGCTTAAGCGCCGAGTACCAATTCCTGGCCGCTCCTTTGAGGGTAGAAGGGAAAGCCCGACACAAAATGGCATCAGGCGCGCCATGGAGCAACATCGTCGTCCTGAAAGGCCTCCAAATGGTCGACCGGGTCGGTGGTCCCATCGTAGCTTTCAAAATGTGGGAGCTTGAAGTTCGGCGGTACCTGTTCCTGCATAATTTTCTTTGAGAAGGGAGGATCAGTGCAAATATCGTTACCGCGGGAGGAAGGAGTATGACGAAGTTCTTCTATGCGTCGTCCCATCTCCAAGAGCCTTTGATCCAGGAAATCTTCGCGATCCTTAATCCCCAAGGTCTTCTCGCGGAATAGGTGTGAAGCCTCTCCCTGGGTCGAGCCGCGGTCCGAGCAGGGGCTCTTTGCCGGCTGCCCTTCTCTTCCGAGGGTCGGAGGTCGGGTAGCCCACATCGGTCGCTCCTGGACTGGGTTCCCGGGCTCCGGGGAACCCCGCGCCGGTCGAGTGGGCGCCGGACCTCGCGAATGCGTGGCCTGCACCGCCCGCACCGCCTCAAATGCGACCGCTGGCAGAGCAAATCCTACATACAGCCCCGTGGGGCATATGGTGGAGGTGGCCTATCCTCATAGAAATAAAATTACCTGAACTCGATGTGATCTGTTGGTGCAGAAATCCGTCGCCGCCGGAGGTCGCCGCAATCGAGGCCGCTGGGCGCCGCCGGGGACCTGCAAAACGAAGTCCCGTCCGGAACCGGTGGGGTGGTGGCTCCGGCAGGACCCTCCGACGGTCAAGTTAGTTTCCGGCCAACAGTAATGGAGTGCTCGGAATGAGTTCCGGAGCTTAGAGATGTGGAGGAGAGCTTAGAGAGTCGAGAGTTCAGAGAGCTTAGCCTTAGTATGTCGGGAGGGGTCCTTTTATAGCGGAGCTTAGTTGATGGTGACGGCTGTGCCGTCTGGCAGAGAGTCGTCGGGCAGCATGGAGTTTGGTACGGAGAGGAAGGCGTCGTCCGGTAGATCGTGGGAGCCATACCGGCGAGTCGTGGGCCGCATGGAGTCCGGTACGGAGAGGAAGGCGTCGTCCGGTAGATCGTGGGAGCCATACCGGCGAGTCGTGGGCCGCATGGAGTCCGGTACGGAGAGGAAGGCGTCGCGGAGAGGAAGGCGTCGTCCGGTAGATCGTGGGAGCCATACCGGCGAGTCGTGGGCCGCATGGAGTCCGGTACGGAGAGGAAGGCGCCGTCCGGTCTTGCTGCAGGCGACAGTTCGTCCAATGGAGTTCGGACTTGTAACAGAGTTCGGCCGAGGGGGAAGCTGGGGGAGTTCGTCTGGCTGAAGGGTCGGCCATCTGTAGAGTTCGGCCGCGGGACGGTTGCCGAGGAGTTCGACCGCTGAGAGGCCCGAAGAAGCTCGGCTGGCCAGTTGAAGGACTTCGGTTGCTAGTTGGTTCGGCCAGGGCTCGCTGAGGAGTTCGGTCTAGGGGGTCCGAAGGAGTTCGGCTGCATGGGCTCGCCTGGGGTCGGTCCGAAGGAGTTCGGCTGCATGGGCTCGCCTGGGGTCGGTCCGAAGGAGTTCGGCCGTGGGAAGTCCGAAGGAGTTCGGCTGCATGGGCTCGCCTGGGGTCGGTCCGAAGGAGTTCGGCTGCATGGGCTCGCCTGGGGTCGGTCCGAAGGAGTTCGGCCGTGGGGTCCGAAGGAGTTCGGGCTTCGTAGGAGAGTTCGGCTGAAGGGAAAACCCGGGAGGAGCTCGGATGGCCGAACGGGCGTCTGGGAGGAGTCCGTCTCCCGAAGAAGTCCAGCCGCTTGGAGTCCAAGGAGCTCGGCCGTCAGGAAGTTCGGCTGACGGTGGGAGTTCGTCCTCTAGGCAGTTCGGCCCGGACCTTGGCGCGGGGGAGTTCGGCCTCTAGGCAGTTCGGCCCGGACCTTGGCGCAGGGGAGTTCGGCCTCTAGGCAGTTCGGCCGTGGTAGGGGCTCGGCCTGGCGCCTGGCGCTAAAGCTCTTCAGCGGCTACTGGTTACATTGGGCTGAGCGTCGGGCCGGGCTTCGGCAGGAGCGGGATTTATCCCCAACAATATGTATGATGTTTATTCTAGATCTTGAGCCAATATATCGATCTATATCGGATAGTGTGCCATTCTAGATGTAGGTCCAAAATGGTGATGCTTATCACTGACTTCCTAAAATAGCTTCGCATGACTTCTGACGAGATGTTAGTGCGAGATAGATAGTGCTTGACCCAGGTAATGTGGCGATACAGTGGAGCTTGCTGGGATTGTTAGCTCCCTCTTCTAGCCAAAAAGGGGGTCATATGAGAGGAGGGAAAGGGGGGAGGGAGAGGAGCTGCTATGGCTGAGAGAGCTCCGACCGATGCCACTCCAGTTGCTGAGGATGGAGAGAGATGCAATAGGAAATAGTAGAAGAGGATGAACAAGTGGTAGAGGTGACATGGCTAGAGATCGATATGGAGATGGTGTAAGTAATTTTACTTAAGATGCTAAAACTATGCTAGTCAATTAAATAGCATAATAAAAGAAAATTCATAGATGAGGAACAGGATACCGATCTTCAGCCATTGATGCTAGGTACTTGATCTCACCAAGAGTTCTTCTAAACTCTAGCAATCTCATGTAGATGGTGTATTGCCTTAAGAAATTGCTAAGCGTAGGGACCCCTTACGAAAGTATCTCATTTATATATTTTTATATTCCTATCAAACATAATCAAATATGAAAAAAATGGATGTGCACATCTTTTTTCTATTTTTTTGTGGATGTTATGTGGACCATATCTAGGATGGTTATCAGTTCAAATACTTAATCTTCAAAATTTGAAGTTTAACCGATATAAGTTTATCTTTATCACGTTATCAATAAATTCAATATGAGAGATAAAATCTATATTCTCCCACTTGGTCCATATAACCAAAATCACGAATCTATTTTCTTTAAGAAATAAAATATACGAATCATGGCAATAGATCCTCTAAGAACGAGCATTATCTTTCATATATTATAATGTACATTATTTCCTTAATGCTAGCCCATCACAACTTAATGAATAAATCCTATGTTTATTCCAGATTCAACAAATATTGTTATTCTTAAAAATAAAATATACACACATAGATGAGAAAAATAATTTACTGAATAAAAGTTTCAAATAAAAAAAATTCATACATCAAAATCACATAATGGAACCAAGTTTCATTTATGCTACATGATTCTTAAAAATCATTGGTGGCATGCCTTTTGTTAAAGGATCAGCAACCATCAATTTAGTGCTAATGTGTTTAATGACTACTTTATTCTCTTTAACATATTTTCTTATGGCTAAATACTTGATATCGATGTATTTACTTCGACTACCATTTTATTGTTTTTAGCTAAGAAAATAACAGCTGAATTGTCACAGTATAATCCTAATGGCTTAGAAATGGAATCTATAATTCTAAGCCTAGAAATGAAACTCTTCAACCATATATCATGTGAGGAAGCCTCAAAACAAGCAACAAACTCAGCCTCCATGATAGAAGTAGCAGTCAAGCTCTACTTTGCACTCCTCCAAGATACAGCTCCACCAGTAAGCATAAAAACATATTCAGATATTGATTTTCATGAATCAACACACCCAGCGAAGTCTGAATCTAAGTAACCAACTATCTCCAAGTTATCAGTTCATTTATACATAAGCATATAATCCTTGGTTCCCTTCAAGTACCTCATCACTTTCTTTGTAACTCTCCAGTGGTTCATACCTGGGTTACTCTGCTATCTTTCCAACATTCTAACTGCAAATGCAATGTTGGGCCTTGTATAAACCTGAGCGTACATAAGGCTTCCAATAGCCGATGCATATAGAATATTTTGCATTTGTTCCCTTTTCAGATCATTTCTCGAATATTGATTCAAATTGAATCTGTCATCCTTCACAATGGGTGCTACACTTGGTGAACAATCCCTTATTCGAAATCTCTCCAATACTTTATTGATATAGGTTTTTTGGGATAAACCTAAAATACCTAAGGTCTATTCCTATGGATCTTAATCCCAATGACATAAGATACCTCACCCATATCTTTCATGTCAAAACTTTTAAAGAGAAAATGTTTCACCTCATGTACTAATCACTTATCATTAGTTGCAAGTAGGATGTCATCTACATACAAAATAAGGAAACAAATTTTACTCTCACTGACCTTGCAGTATATACATTGATCCATGATGTTCTCTACAAAATCAAATGAAGAGATAACATCATAAAATTTTAAATACCACTGGCGGGAGGCTTGTTTCAATCAGTATATGGATTTCTTGAGTTTGCAAACCAAATGCTCACCATTACTAGAGGAGAATCATTCTGATTGTTTCATGTAAACCTCCTTTAAGTCTCCATTAAAGAACGTTATTTTTACATCTATTTGACGTAGTTCGAAATCAAAATGGGCAACCAATGCCATAATAATATGGAAGAAATCTTTCTTGGATACAAGAGAAAAGGTCTTCATGTAATTAATTCCCTCCTTTTGAGTAAATCCTTTGGTTATATCTTTCGATATTGCCTTATGAATCTTTTTTGATTTTAAAGATCCATTTGCACCTAATGGCCTTTGCACCTTTAGGCAACTCAACAAGATCCCAGACTCCATTTGATTACATTGAATTTATTTCATCCATCATGGCATTATGCCACAGCACTGATTCATTACAATTCATAGCTTGTGAAAATATTTCTGGATCATTTTGTGGCTCCAACATTATACTCAGATTCTTGTAGATATATAATATAGTCACTAGGAATTGCCATTTTTTTTATTCTAGTAGATCTTCTTAATGTTGTATCAACATGCTCCTGAGGAGTATGCTCTATAATCGGTTGTTCAAAATTTTTCGATAATTATTGAACAATTGGATCTATTTGATTATTATTGACAACTGGTGGAGTCTTAATGATTAATTATACTACACTCATTTGAGGTATATTATGGATGATAATCAATCTATCTAAATGATCTTTCTTAGAAATTGAGTCCCACATTTGATCACTCCCACCAATCAAGTTATTTTCAAGAAATTTTACATTTCTTGACTCCACAAACCTAGTGATATAAGATGGACAATAGAATTCGTATCCTTTGGATCTTTCAAGATATCTAATGAAATATCCACTTATAGTCCTTAGATCCAATTTCTTTTCTTGTAGATTATAAATTCTTATTTTAGACAGACATCCCCAAACAAGCATATGTCGTAAACTCAATTTCTAGCCTTTCCATAATTCAAATGGCATTTTAGAAATGGCCTTGGTTGGAACCCGGTTTGATATATATATTGTCATCTTAGGAGCTTCAGTCCATAAGAATTTAGCAAGCTTGGAGCTGCTAAGCATACTCCGCATCATATCTAATAATGTTCAATTTTTTTTTCTACGATATCATTCTGATCTAGAGATCCAAGCATGGTGTATTGGGCAACAATCTCATGCTCCTTAAGAAATCTTGCAAATGGATCAGGTGCTTATCCATCCTCAGTGTATCTACCATAAAATTTACCTCCTCTATATGACCTCATGATTTTTATTGGCTTTCCATATTGTTTCTCTACTTCTGTCTTAAAAACCTTAAAGGCATCTAATGCTTCATTCTTATTATGAAGTAAATAGAGATATATGTATCGTGAATAATTATCTATAAAAGAGATCTTATTATGAAGTAAGTAGAGATATATGTATCGTGAATAATCATCTATAAAAGAGATGAAATATCTCTAACCATACGAGTCTATATCTGGACTACAAATGTCTATATGTATGATCTCTAATATTTTTAAACTCCTCCTAGCACCTTTCTTTGACATGTTAGTCTGCTTTTCTTTATACAGCCTACACATATCTCAGTAAAATTCAGGATACTAAGTACTCCTTCATTTACTAATCTTTTAATTCTATCAAGAGATATATGTCCTAACCTTTGGTGCCATAAAATAGATAAATTTTCATCTGTAACACTTCTTTTAATATTCACTTTATTTTGAACATGCAATGTATTATAAATAGAATTATCTTGCAAGTTAATTTTAAAAAGACCATCAAATATTGTACCATTCCCAACAAGATCAGATTTATAAAATATACTGCAAAATGAATTTGAAAAATTAAATGAATATCCAAAGGGTATAAGCCTAGATACTGAAATCAAATTTCTAGAAATATTTGGAATATAAAATTTTTTTTCTTAATACAAGATAAATCCAGAATTTAAAATGATTTTGCATGTCCTAATGGCCTCCATAAGTGAGCGCACTTCGTTTCCTGTATAGATACAATGTTCATTGCCCACTGATTTTTGGTGGTTTTGAAAGCCTTGCAAGGTATTCAAAATATAGATTGTAGAATCAAAATCAATCCATCAGGTGTTATGACAAATATTAGTCATATTAGATTCATAACAAACTAGAGATGTAGGCTTACCCTTCTTTTCCAATCAAAGCTTGTACTTTGCAATCCTTCTTCATGTGCCCCTTCTTTTTACAGAAGAAACACTTGGACTCCTTCATATGGGTGCTTTGCCATTTTTCTTTTGTTTGGCTTGCCGTGTCTTTGCCATTTTTCTTTTGTTTGGCTTGCCGTGTCTTCTTTTTCTTGTATTACCATATGTGTACTTTCACAAAGTTCTATAAGCAGTCTTCCTTCTTCTTGAACACACATGGTCAATAGTTCATTAATTGATCATTTTTCTTTATGTGTGTTATAAAATATTTTGAAAAGTCGAATTCAGAATAAAGTGCACAAGAAAAGATTCAGACATCTCAATTTCAAGATACTTTAATTAAGCCGTAATGTTCCTCATCTGCATGATGTGCTCATGCATATCTCGAACACTAGTGAGCTTCGTTCATCAACTTTGCTATAAGAATGCTGGCCAGGGCCTTATCTGAAGACTCAAATTGTTCATCAATAGCCTTTAGTAAATCTCTAACATTGCTATACTCTCCTATTGAACCACGTGTCCTAGCATAAATTTATCTTTATGAACATCATGCTGAGGCAATTAGATCGCTCCGAATATTCATACAGGGCAATTTGAGCTTGAGTGCTAGTATCAGTAAGTGTATGTGGTTCATCTTTCCGAATGGTATAATTAATATCCATGCACCATAATTGGAGAAGATCCTCTCCCTCCCTTATAGTTATCACCATTCAATTCAAAAATTTCATATTTCATATCAGAAAAATTCATAGGATGCATAACTACATAAAAAGAAAAAACATATAACATGCTTATGTCACAAAAATTGAGGCAGACATATAACTTGCTTTACCAATGTAAGACATATAAATAATACTTTTAAATATGAATCAAATAATAAGATATAAAATTACCTATGGGCTAAGTTTTTACCTACAGGATTTATAAATAACTTTATGCAACTTTATGATCAAACTAATAAATTATGTTCCTTTTCTTAATTCCTGTGGGTAAATTAAGAAAATAATTTATTATTTTATCCTAATTAATCATACAAATATAATAAAAATTTTTATAGGATAAGATTTGTTATATTTGAATATGACTAAATACAATTGATGTTCTTTTTCTATATGTGATCTCGGAAGATTAATATATAATTTTGATATAATCAGAGATGCTGTGGCTACTCTCCAATTGATTGAAAATTATATAGATTACAAAACATCCAATTTTATGCATAAAAAATAAGTAAGTAATATGTATGTATCAACCTGGATCAAAAGAAAATAAATTTTTTTTAATTTATGCATAAAATCAAACAGAAAAAAAATATATATATATATTTTTTCTCTTTTTTATTTTCTTGAATAAATGGGTAATGGGTTTTGGACCCAAAACCAAAACCCGTTAGCCTCTTGCCTTTCATCCCTTACCTTCTTCACCGATCACCACACAAACCACCATGGCCGCCGTCCGGAAGCTCACAAACACCGCACAAAACTCCATGGCAGCCATCCCTAAGCTCAAAACACCGCCGGTGCTACGCCGGCTGGTGTGTAGCGCCGGCGGCCAAGCCTGAAATACCGTCCGACCACCGATGAGCCTGCGGTTGGGTGGCATTTCAAAAATGGGAGGTTCTTCTCTTATTAGATCCAGGCCGGCGGCTGCCGGAAGATCCTCATGGTGGACCACCACCCACTTTATTGGGTCGGTCATCGGCGATTAGGAGGAGGATTAGCCGGATTACCGAGATCTGGTGAGCATTCTTTCATTCTCTCAATCGGTCGGTTATAAGCGAATCCGGCTTTGCCGGATGGACCCAGCTGGTATGCCGTCCGCCGACCGTGGTCGTGGGAACAAGCCACCGAAACAAGGGGCACTGGACATGGGACCGGAGGTTCAACCAACCACCGGTAAGGGAGAAAGATTCTTAGAGCCACCACGGCCCTCAGCAACAGGGTGTTGATCGAAGAAGAAGAGGTTTTCTAAAAATAAATAAATAAATAAATAAAGGAATCAGTATTTTTTTCTCTAAAAATCCGATCGATGGTTTGTTGGGCAACAGACGGATATAGCCCAGAGAATCGGCCGCTCTCGAGATCGGGAAAAAAGGGAAGAGGTGCCACCGACTTCAACCTCGAGATCAATCTCTGAAACAAATAAATTAAAATAAAAATAAAAATAATTATATTTTATTTAAAACATCAAGATAGAAATCACAGATCATCCTAATACTAATTATAAATAATTTTATTTAAAATATCAAAACTATGTTAATTAATTAAATAATATAAAATAAAAAAATTCATGAATAAGAAATAGAATATCAATCTTCAGTCATTGATGTACTTGATCACATCGAGAATTCTTCTAAACTCTAATAATTTTACATAGATGATATATTATTTTAAAAAATTATTGAATAATAAAAATGAACGTATGCATCTTTTCTATTTTTTCGTAAATATTACTTGGATCATATCCAAAATGATTATGAATTCAAATACTGAATTTTTAAAATTTAATCGATATAAATTTATCTTTATCATATTATCGATAAATCCAATTTGAAAGATTAAATCCACGTATGGGAGAGATTCCTCCTAATTATAGAGTCTGTAAGAGAAAATAATCGGGTACCAATTAATTTTCCAAGTGGGAAAGTTTCCAATGTTTCTGAAAAAAATGTCTAAGAGCTCACAATAGAAAGGCACTACGTTGCATCCGTAATTAAGTTTCCAGCTAGCTCACAGATGAGCGTGTCATCATGCTTTGATGCTTTTAGAAAGCATCACGATATGTAGGCATGCTAAAAAAAATTGTTGATAATTCTGATAAGCGTTGGCAAGGTAAAGTTGTGAAAGACCTAGTAATAGAATCTGGGAAATGAAATAGATGAATGGCAACTAGAATCTAATTGAGTGAATCCATTTTCTTTGAAGCTATTTGGCTAACTGAGCCGAAGTTTCCATATAACAAGCATCTTCCCATAAATGAAAATTAATGCATCACACAATATACATTTGGATAATGTTTCCATGATATAAGTGGGAGATATGGAAGAAAGGAAATGCATGTACTTTCTTAATCAAAAAATGATCTATTTATTTTATTTTATAAAATATTTTTTAATCTTTGATAAGCTAGAGAAATCTTTGTCTATTTAAGATTAATTTTTAGGTATAAAATCCCTGGAAGATTCAAAGTTTGGCACCACCTTTCAGTATTTATATATATATATATATATATATTATATAATTTATATCAGTTTTTTATTATGAAATAAATTGAGGGTTTGTTCTCTGCTGTTTTTTTTTTTTTTTTCCCTCTTAAAAAAAAAAAATCCATGGTATAAGTTTCCACTAACAACGGTCTTCTTTTTTGGATAGTGCCAACCACTTTGGGCAAGCAATTATTGATCCAAGTCTTTAACACCCAGTCCTTCACCCTTTTTTTTGGTGGTGGGGGGTGTTGGTAAGAAGTCCTCCTTTCTCTTTATCGAGGCACAAAGTTAATTTGCAGATGGACTAAACAAAAGAACCTACCGTTCAAGATGAGCCCTTGCGCAAAAAGGATCACTTGTACCCGTCTATCGTTTACACCTCGCAACCAAAAGTTCAAATAGAGATGTATGGTGTTGAGGGAGGGCTGTAACAACAAAATTGACTAAGAATCTAAGATCAAATGGCCGCTTAGGATAGTAGTACTAGTCTTGCGTGATGCCAACTGCCTTAATTTCCACCCTTAGAATGAGGGGCATCTAACTTGTTTTAAACAGCCTAATGATCTTCAAGGGCAAGCCTAGGTAGGTATAAGGCAAAGGAGAAAATTTGCAGTTTCAACGTGAAGCGAAGTGATCAACAGTTGACATTAGTATCTAGGAAAGCAACAGAGCATTTGAAAAAAATTGATAGAAAGGCTTATAATGAGTTTGAACCCAGAGGGCAAAGGACACAACTACTTGCAATTAATCCTAGAGATTATAAGGGTGTTGACGCAGCCTAGACATGGCTGGGAAAAGGGGAAGGAAGATGCATGACATAAGAAAAAATGATAAAGAAGATGAAGAAAACTTTCTTATGAAATTTTTGATTCAATATTATGAAATAAACTGATTACAACATTGGCTTAAGGGTCTTATTTATAGATAAAAAAATTTTAATGGACTTAAACAAAAACTCAAACTAAGAATCCTAATCAACGTAGGAAAAGACTAAGAGACCAACTCGTCTAGAATTTTTTGGCCGGCTCTCGTTGACCTATCAAATAGTTGAATTAGGCTCCAAAATCAACTACAACTCGTAGGACTCGAAGAGAGCTTTCTGAATTAGAATTATAATGATTTTGATATTGGATGAGAAAGTTATGGCTGTTTTAGTGTGATAGTATCAAATCTATAGGATTTGGTATAATCAGGTGGATTTCGTATCCTTTTAAATCTGGTCCATCAAATCTAGGATCTGGCTATAATGACGTCTGCATCATCCTTTTTAGATTATGAAGAACTCATTCTCGAGTTTGAAGCCTCCTCATTGTCTGAAGAATCATTTCATTTTTTTCTTAATGGATCAATGGATAACTTTTTTATACTTCAGTTATTCGATAGACTCTCTCCTAGAACAAGATCAAAATGATGCAAAAAAAAATTTTTCGATGGCAATTCTGCAAATAAATTCTTAGAAAAGACATCAGCAAACTCTTGAAGAATATGATTTACCATAGATGAGATTTTTCACTCTGCTAGTTTGCCCTTCTATAACACCATCAAGGAGTAGCCAGTCTCCATTGTTTCCTTCAGATAGGAATGCTTCGTCAAAAGGTTGATGCTAGTCTTTGGCATTGGTTTAGATAGTTCCTCCTGATTGAAATCAAGCAAGCTCTTTTGAATAATTAGAACATCTCTACTATCAATAGAGAATCATTCTCTTCTTCATTTTTCTCATCATAAATAGGCTCTTGATCTTCATCTATAGGCTCTCCTTCTTCAATCAGCAACTGCTTCCCCAGGTCATCCTACAGGTTTCTTGCACTTGTTTAGCGTGTGCACGATCTCAACGCAGTTGTAATACCACAAAATAGAAGTCCCAGCCGGCATTGGAGGGCCTCGTATCAACACAACTACGAATAGGAAGGGTATAAGTTGTTTACCTCACATGTTTTTCTGATTCTCCAACACATGGCTGCTCTGTAGGGAAGGATTATATCTAGGCACGCTATAAGAAAATAGAGTATTAATGATGGACATTAGCGATGATTTTTTTCGTCACTAATAAAGGGTATTAGTGACAAAATTAGAGATGACAAAATTATCATTTATAATAAAAACTTTTACTGATAGCTTTAACGATGGAAGACCAACCAGTTGTTACTAGAGACAGTATTAGAGATGGCAACTTCATCGTTGCTAATACATCAGATATTAGCGACGGCTATTAGCGACGATAGATAAGCCATAACTAATAGAGCTATTTATTGATAGCTAATTATGACCAAAATTTATTCTATCGCTAAAAGTCATTAATTATTAGCAATGGCTAAATTGATTATTAGTGATGACTTTGCCATCGCTAATATTATTAGCGATGACTTTAGTGATGAAGATTTAGCCATTGCTAATAACTAATATTTTTTTTTAAAATTTATTGATAATTTTATTAGCAAAAGTAATTATGTCGTCACTAATAGTTATTTCTATATCTTCCTTGAGCCCTCGGCCCCTAGATCCCACCTCCTCGAGCTTTGAGCTACCTCCTCGTGCGAGGCCCCGGCCACCTCCTACCTCCTTAAGCCCTCGGTTGCCTCCTATCTAGATATCTTTGGCTTGGCCCAAGCTCGACCTAAGAGTGGGCTCGATACTGCCAGCCCGCGTCTAATCCAAAACTAGCAGTGCTCTATTCATAAAAAGGATGGATATGATGACTGCCTGATGTGCCTAAAGTGTCTAGAGAGAGATAGAGGTGATGCATTTCTATTTTTATAGTTGTAAGACAAGCTTGAATGATTTATTATATCGCAAGCAACCGCTTGCAACCACCTAATGGTTAAAGGTGCAGATGAACTTGTAATGCCTTATTTTTCAATGACAGATCTGAGCCTTCTTCTTTTCCTTTTTATCTTGTTTACTTTGTTGATTTTTGATTTAAATACTATTTTTAACCAGTGACAGTATTTTTGGGCCAGACTCGGATATGGGTAAGGCCTGGCCCAGTTCCAATCCTAACTATGATGAAGATTTTGGATGGTTAATTTTTAATTAATAATTCTTGCTAGAATAAATATTACATTTTTTTAGTCTCTTAACTTTTACCGATCAATAATTATTCCATCATAAAAAAATTATTAGCAATAAAATTTTAAAATTTTAGCGATGACAATTGCATCACTAATAAAAAATAATTTTATTTTTTTAAATTTATTATTATTAGCGATAGTTGGATACTTATTAGAGATGATAAAATGCTATCACTAATAAATAAAAAAATAATTTTATTTTTAAATATATTTTTTATGATTATTAGCGATGAAAAAAATTATTAGTGATGGAATAAAATTATTAATAATGATAACTTACCATCGCTAATAAATTTATTTTAAAATATAATTATTAGCAATAGAAGAAGATTATTAGCGATGAAATTTTTCATCGCTAATAAGTAATTTTAATTTTTTAATATATTTTTATAATTATTAATGATAGAAAAAATATTAGCGACAGCTTCTGACCGTCTCTAATAAGTTTATATTAAAATATTATTATTAGTGATGAAAAAATTATTAGCAATAATAATTTATCATTGTTGAAATTTTTATTTTAAAATATAATTGCTAACGATGGAGAAAAATTATTAGCGACTATAATTTACCATCGCTAATAACCTTCTCGCTTTCATTTTTCCACCACCCACCAGCATTTTTATCACCCACTGCACGTCCTTCGATCCCTCCGCCACCCTCTCTCTCCTTTGCTTCCCGCCTCCCTAAGCCCTCGCCCACCTCCCCCTGGCTCACCTCACCTCGGCCATCCTCTGAGCTTCCAGCTACACCCGACCTATCTTTCCAAGCTTCCGACCGACTCCTCGAGCTCCTGGTGGCCTCCCCCGACTCTCACTAGCCTGCCTACCCTCGGTCGCCTCCTTAAGCCCCCAACTACCTCTCACCGATTGCACTTGGCCAGTCTCCCTGAGCCCTCAGTCACCTTCCATCTTTTTGAGCCTCCGACCGCCTCCTCTCGACTGCACCTGGCCGGCCTACCCCCAACCGCCTCCTCGAGCCCTCAGCAGCGTCCCTCCAGCTCCCCTCGATCCGCCTCCCCTCGGCTGCCTCCTCGAGCCCCCAGTTGCAAACCTCTAGCCACCTCCCCTAGGCTACACTCGACCCGCCTCCCCCAGCCTCCTCCGTGAGCCCTCGATCACTTCTCCGAGCCCTCAGTCGAGAGCCCTCGACCTGCCTCACTCCAACAGCCTCTCCGAGCCCTCGGCCACCTCCCCCTAGTTGCACTTGGCTTGCTTCCCTCCATCCCACCTCCTGCCTTTTCAAGCCCTCAACCGCCTCCCACATCCCTCCCAGCCCAACCCCGCGGCACCTACCCCACCACTCCTAGCCTACAGCCCCTGCCCCATTGGCTCGACCCCGCTACCCCATTCGTGCGCCCTCATCTCCACAACTGCATCTCCGAGCCTCATTCCAACTCGCCAACCCATGCCTCCTCACACCTCAGTCCCTGCATGCCAACCCACCCCTCAATCCTGCACGGTATCCTACCTTCTATTGTAAGAATTAGCGACTCTAATACCATCAATAAAAATTATTTTTTATTTAAATTATATTAATTAAATATTAATTTAATTAATTAATTAGATATTTAATTAATTAATTAATTAATTAGAATTATGAAACTTGGGTCTCGATATATAAAGTACTTAGATCGAGGAAAGATCTAAATAACATTGCAAACATGGACCCGAGGTATGTCCTACGTACTCGGACCTCAGGTCCCAATTGGCATCTAAGACATCCAGCTCCCGCACACCTTCCATGCTCAGGCTGAGGGAACGTGCCCGCCAGCATTACGAACATGGAGCCAGCACATGCGCTACGCACTTGGACCTCGAGTTCTAGCTGGCATCCAAGATATTCAGCCCTCGTGCACCCTATGCACTCAGATTGATGATATTAATTTCTAAAAAAATTATATTACATGAAACCATACACCCATCTTTTGATTAATGTATATATTCTAATTTAGTTAAATTAGTTTTAAATTAATAATATTTAATTAATTTAAATTAATAATATTTAACATAATTAATTTTAAATTTTTGGGCCAAACTCAAGGAGGGGTGTGGCCTGGTCCAGTCCAACCCATTTTCAGTTATATTTGCAATCCCACTTGGTACTTAATTTGGAATCTCCAGGATGCATGGTATTTGTCTGGATGCCATTTCAGTGTACTTGCATGGCCTAGTCATCTAGCATGCTCCAAGTCTACATGTACGGGATGCGCGTCCTGACCATCCTTGTTTGCCATATTATCTCTTACTTTTGTGATTATACTTTTAGGAATGCTACACTCTTAGTTCAAGGATGGATTTATTGTTCTTGTAAGAGATATGTCAATAGAAAAATGCATGATAGGAATACAATAATTATCCATTTATATAAGAATGGATTTATACCAAACTACAAGCATTGAAACCTGCATGGGAAGACATGGGAGATAAATGCAAGGGCTTCGGAGGCTCTGCTTATCCAAGACCTTGTTGATATGCAATAGCTTAATGGTGACAGACTTGAGCAGATGATTAATGCATTTGGTGTGTTTGATCTGGTTATTAGTGAAAGTCCATGTAATAATCTTTTAGATAGCAACCGCCATAACCATGATGGACTATAGGATTGCTATGGTTATAGCCATACTTACCTTCATAGGATTGCTACCTACTAGAGGGTAAGCAAGGCTATAACCATAGCAATTCTATAGTCCATCATGGCTATGACGGTTGCTATCTAAAAGATTATTACATGGACTTCCACTAATAATCAGATCAAACCCACCAAATATGTTAATCATCTACTCAAACTTATCACCATTAAGCTCTTGCACATCAGCAAATATGTTGGACAAATCGAGCCTTCGAAACCCTTGCAATTGTCTCCTACGTCTTTCCATGCATGTATAAATATTTATAGTTTGGTAGAAATTTACTTCTATATAAATGGGCAACTATATTGTATCCCTATTAAGCATTTCTCTATTGACACATCTCTTACAAGATGATAACTATCATAAATTTATAAATAAAAATATTAAAATATATATTAAATTAATATTTATTTTAAAAATTAATATTTTTATTGATATTTTGTAGGAAAGATCCTCATTAATGCAAAGAATTTGATTTATAAGTTTAAAGAAATCAAATTTGATAAAAATTAGAGTTAAAACGATCGAAAGTTTTAAATAAAAAAATAAATTAATAAATTGATAAATTAAATGGCCCAGTCGATCGGTCCAGCCAATCGGTCTAGCTGACAATGACTGCAGCGCACAAAATAAGCCAGCCCAGCAACCCAGCACCCTGACGTCATCGTGACATCAATTTCATCACGGTTTATGGAGGTGGATGACTATGGTGGTGGACTGGATTTATACATGGTACATGAGCAAGTGGTGATTTGCACTGACGAACGGCTGATATCGCTTCCAGTCAGGATTGAATGGCTATGAACGAAGCTAGTTCTGTTCAGGATTTCCCAAGCAATTTCCAGGCTTCTATTGTGCAATTCGACGGTGGAGAACACCCTAATTAGGCGATCCAATGGCTAAAAATGCTACCGTAGGAGATCCAGTGGCCCAGACTTAATCCAGTGCTGATCTTTAACGGGAAGCCATATTTTGATGATTTTTCGAGTGCTAGATCTCATATCAAGGGCCAAAAAATACCAGAAAGATGGAATTCGAGCCAAACTCAAAATAAGACTTCAGCAAGGACTCACATACCCCAGTTTTCTCTTTTATTTAATTCCTCTTCATGCCACAGATCCAAACAGACCCTCCTTTAGGGGATTAGCCCCCTTTCTATGCAATAGAACCTCTCCTTGGGAGGATTAGTCCTCTCTTAATTCTCTTCTCCATTCTTCGCCCTCTCTCAATTTTTTTCTCCTCTGCTCTCTTCTTCTTTCTTCTTTCTTCTTTCTTTTTCTCTTTTTTTCTTCTATTTCTTTCATCCAAAAAATTCAAAGATGTCGAGAGCCAGAGGAACCTCAATCATACATGACTAAAGAGCTAAATTCTAGGAAAATAGATGAAGTCTTCTAGTACATATTGTATCTTTTTTCTTTATTTTTTATAATTTTTTTATATAATGAATAACATGTTCTTCTACTCAATCTTAAATTTTATCCACCTTGCATGAGATCTTATATTAATATGCTTATTATTGATTAATATCTAAATATACTATATTTATGAAAATGGATTGTGATCAGGAGATACAGTATATGCTCAATTTAATAATTTATGTTAGAGAGAATCATTAAAAGTCATGTTATAAATCTTTAGAAATTAAGTATTAAATAGCTTATGATTCTATTGAGATGGATCGTGATTGAGAGATACGATTCATGCTCGAAAAAAATAAATTATAGTCATAACTAAATTCTTAAAATATAAATTATTGTATTAAAAAAATTATCACAACTCTACTAAAGATGGATTCGAAATCCCATAATACTTTTAATCCTTATTAATTATTATTTATTTTTTATTTTAATTTATTTAAATTAAATTTTATTTTTTAATTTATTTTTTTAAATTTTTATTTTAAATATTAATTAAATTTTATTTTTAATTAAAATTAAATATAACTTAGCCTTCAATTTTTGAGAAAATCGATATCTGACTCACCACTATTGTAACTCATAGTAAGTGATTTAATTTTTATTTGGTGCTACAACAGCAAGCATCACAAGGATAATGAACCCATCCTTGAATTAAGAGTGTAGCATTTTCAAAAGCATAATCACAAAAGTAAAGAACATCATTGCAAACAGAGATGGTCAGGATGTGCGTCCCATGCATGCAGACTTCGAGTATGCCAGATAACTAGGCTACACGAGAACATGAATTAAATACCATTTTTAAGTTATAATTTAAAAAAAAAAATTTACTCCTAGTTTGTAGCTCGAAGAGACGGTCGAAGGCTTGGAAAGGCTATAATGACTGCCTGTATGAGATGCGCCTAAATAGAGGTGATGCATTTTTGTTCTTATTATTGTAGTTATAGGGCAAGCTTGGTAGTCTAGTACATCGCAGACAACCACTTACAACCATCTCATAGTTATATATGCAAAAGAGCTTGTAATGACTTATTTTTCAATGACAGATCTGAGCCTTCTTCATATTTTCATATACTGAGATTATCATATACAGTTGGATGAGAATCAAACAACACCTAAATTAAAAAATCAGTAGACTAACATATTATCATGTACTGCTAGATGAGAATCATTTTTTTTGTCAATACATTGCAGATACTAACTAACAATCTTTGTTACACGTGAGTTAAATTTTTATCATCTTGTTATGTTTTAATAGATATTTTGTTTGAACTAATTTTTAGGTTATCTGCTTGCTTTGATTTTTATTTTTACCAAAAATTTATTTCATATAACCTTTATTGGCCAACAAAATACATCATTTTAAATCTTACATTATCATCCATAATTATATAATTAATTTAATAAATCTATTTATTTTTATTTTTAGAGATTATACATCGTGTCTTCTAGAGGTCGGAGTCATTTCAGCCAAGGATAGAGCTTTTGAGGAGAGCAATCATGTGGCCAGCTCGCATGGTTCTGCACCTCTCATATCGGATGGTAAACTTTGATACTTTAGATATTCTCGTTTATGTTATTTTATCCTTTGCTAACTAATAAAATATTTTTTTATTAGATATTTTGCACTAAAATTTAGATAATAGGAGGTCACCAATGACTCTATAGTCATACGCATCAATGACCGACTCGTAGACATAGAGTCATGGTTGAGGACCCACCTAGCTCGTGGCAACTCCGATTCGGCTAAAGGATAGAGAGCTCATCTACATTCAAAGGCATTCGTAAGTACTATAACTCTAATTAATATATTTAGAATTTAGCCATTCTAAAATTAATATTTATTTTATTAAAAATTAATTTTACAATACGTTTAAAGAGTCTGGAGTATCTCGTATGGTTATCAATATTATCCGACACTTGATACCAGGGCCGGTAAATAAGTTCTCTAGTTGACCTTCTGGAGCTCATGATGTAGCCTGAGAGATATTTTGGATAAATTAAAAATATTTAATTTTTAAATTTACTATAGATTTATATTCTATTTATTAATATACTATTTCTTCTACTTATAGGAGTACTATCGATTCGAGATTTCTCAAGATGAGGAGGCTAGCCATCGAACCTTCGAGGAGGTAGCTATGCAAAGGTTTTGGGATGGTTTGTATAGCCTTCAGCAGTTTGCCATTGAGCATTCTGATTTTTAGTTACCATCGGACTGGAGGTCCTACAGGGATCACTAGATGCGAGCGGATGTATGAGAAGCCCTCTGCGATCAATAGAGCAATGAGGAGTACTCTAGTAAGTGGCAGAGAGTCCAATAGAACTGGACCATCCAGCAGGATCCGATTAGGCACACAAGCGGCTCCATCGGCACACATATTATGGCCGATAAACTAGTAAAAAATCTATATCAAAACTCTTCACTAGAATTATATGTAAAAACTTTTATATGTATGCCTTAGTTAATTTAGTTTTATTATTTATTTATTATAGATGTGGCAGCTAAATCATCCACCAGGCCAGCTATGATTGTAGGAGGCCACATGCCAATCTAGAAGAACTGGTGATTACTTAGATTCTAGACCGTAATAGATCATGGTAAGAATTTTAAATTATATTTATTAAATTATTAAAGGATCTGATATGTATATTAAAACTAATATATTTCTAAATTGTATAGGCAGATTATATGAAGTGCATCATTGCATGTATAGCGATGATCCATCAACTCAGCCCCTCGTTGACCTTAAAGAATGGCTCAAGATCATCGGAGGGGTGCATAAGAGCCAGGTTATATGATTCAGCCACAGCTTCGATCCTCTAGCAGCTTGATACTCTTCCACATCCTCATAGGCCTCGACATTTCGAAACTGAAGCGATGCGCATGTGGAGGAGGTTGTGCAAAGGCTCCTAAGCCAGTAACCTCAGAGTTTGCGGGATGCCATCCATGGTAAGGTTATGGAGATACTCTAGAATTCATAGCTGCATGACCAGCTGGAATCGTTGTCTCAGCCATCATATCAAGTAATTCTACTAGTAAATTTTTTTACATGTTTTAAATTTTTATATTTAGAAGCTTTACATATTTAAGCTTGAATTGGTGAAGAGGATGTAAAGACTAAAATTCAATCAAACCATTCAATTAATAGACTGGAGATATCTATAGTTCCATATCATCAAATGGAATATATAGGAATAATCTATTCGAGAATCATAGCAGTGTATCGAAAGATATGCCTCCATATCAAAAGATACATCTCTGTATCGAAATTTATTAATAATATTCTATCTTTCTTCATTTAAGGATGCTAGGACATCTGACTCTCATTCATCTACTGCTGGAGAGGAGCAGGAGGATGAGAAGGAGGACGACAAAGAGGATTTGACCTAATTTTTTTTTGATGTATTAAATTTTTTTTTGCTATTTATAAAATTATATAATTTATATTTTTAATATAATATAATTAGTTTTTTTATTTATAATTATCATATTAACTTCAAATTTTAATTATAATAGATATTAGGAACTATAATTGATTATGATTAATCAAAATAGATTTTAAAAAATATTATTATAGATTTTTTAAAAAATAAATTTAACTATTACCAATGGTATTAGCGATGACTTTAGTTGATCCTAATAATAAAATATTATTATAATTTTTAAAAAAAATAAAATAAACTATTATCGATGAAATTAGTAATGACATTAGCAAAAAAAAAGCCATCATTAATTATTTTTAATTATTTTTAAAAAATTATTTTAAAATTAGAAATAAATAGCAATGGAATATAGTCATTGCTAACGTCATCACTCATAATCAGTAGTAGCGATAGGTAAGAAATCCATCGCTAATAGTCGAAATTAGCGATTAGATTTTTTTCCATCATCAATTAGCGATAGGATGCCATTATCACTAATAGTATTAGAGATGGCAAAATACATATCAATGATAATTAGCCATCGCTAATAGTCTAATTTCTTATAGTGGCATAGGCCTTCGTCGCAACTGATCCTTGGTGACTATAGCTCCATGGTATGCCTCCTTTGTTAAAATAATCGATAGCTCTGATACTAATTATTATCCCTCATAGTTGCTCGAAATCACAACCAATGATCAATCTCTTGCATAGATCTGGGTGTTAAATTATCAAACATAAAGAAGAACAAAGGAAGGGAACGACAACTCTAGGTTTGGCATTAGAATCGGCATTAGAACCAGAGAGAAGAGAGAAGAGAATTAGAGAGAAAAGCTCAATTATATTCTATCTTTTTGTAAAAGATATAATACCTAGGTTTATATATCCAAAGGTTCCCACATGAATCCTAATAAATTTCAACTTAAAAACTTTCCTAGGCTAACGCAATACATGAAAGCACTTATCCAAACCCATGTATACCCATGATTTTATATGCTCTAATCCCTTGGATCTAAACCTGACCCATATATAAATTAGCACCTTTTTGAGACCTCTCAAACCAGACCTAAGACCCCTTGGATCAAACCCAATCTAAGATCAGACAGAAAATCTCGTGTAGATCCATCTACCGTATTCGAGCTGGCTCGATAGAGGCTCAAGTCGGCTTGACTACATCTCATACCATAAATTTTTTAATACTATTTTCTATCTGCTTGAGAGGGTCAGCTTGATCTCAGTCCAAGTTGGGTTGACCTATATCCAAGCCAACTCCACCTATATGCCAGCCCCTTTTCTTGGCTGATACTTCTTCTGACTTTGGTTCTTTACTCCATCTTATATTTCTAGATCTCTAAAGCACCAATCAAGTCCTTCAAGATTTTCACACCTAAACCTCAAGCCCGTGGAGAGCTACATATTATCTCCATCCTATGACTACTCCTATCCTAGCTCTAGGACCACACCTATCCTAGTATCCCTAAAGCTAACTTCTGACTCCTCCTATGGCCTTCTAAGGCTTGGGAGCACTGTATCAGTATCTATAATGTCCATCTTGGTGCGCCCAAGTCTTGGCACACCTGATAATGTCTTCCTGCAAGATTCCATTGTTAATATACTTTTTGATAGTCTCTTATGTACATCTTACCACCGCTATCCTTCTTCAACTACTGAGCTTTCTTTGAGATCTTTGAAATATGATAATTTTCATGAATTTATCAATAAAATATTAATTTATTAAATAATTTATCTTTATTTTTAAAAATTAAATATTTTTATTCATCATTTTTATGAAATATTTTATCAATGGAAAGAGCTTATTTTTTTGGTTGTAATGAAATAAGTTTGGAGCAAAATGAAGTTAAAATGAATCTGATATGATTTTTTTAAAAAAATAATAAATAAATAAATGGCTCAGTCGGCTTCGTAAGCCAAGTCGGTACGTCCAAACATGCTCAACCAAGCCAACCCAGCCATCCAAGTTGGCATGTCGCAAGCTAGCCCATGCATTCGAAGTCGATCTGGAGTCGCTGACGTCAATTTTATTGTGGCTCATGGTAGACCCTTAAGTAAGGGCATTTTGGTCATTTCATGCCCATGCCGCATGCTAATTGGCTCAGGTCTGTGAAACGCCCAGTCCATCGCGATCCATATGCACAGTAAGGCACGATCCGATGACTGTCATCACTATCAGTGAAGATCCAACGGCCAAGATGGTTTTCAGTTTTGAATTGATTTCCCAACTCCTTTATAGCACCATCCGACGGTCCGATTTCTCCCAAGCGATGATTCGACGATTGATAATGCTTCCAACGGTGATTAAGGGATCCAGACTTCGATCCAACAGCTCAAATATTTTAGATCAAATCCATTCGATGGCTAGAATTTAATCCAACTTAATCTGAACTTTTAAAATTTGATTTTTGATAATTTTGGGATCGTTTGATCAAGATATGATAGCCAAAATTCAGAAAACTCAATAGAAGTCAATCCAGGACTATTTTAATCTAATTTTTGTCAAGATTTCTTTATATTTGATGATCAGAACTCCTCTTTAATCCTACAATGGCTAGAAACAAAGGATCCAATCCTCCTACTCTATTTAAAGGACTCTAGGCCATCAAATCAAATTATCTTCTATTATGGATCTAGGATGGGAGCCATGCATGGATTAGTTGCTTTAAGGCAACAAGTGCTACGAAGAAGAGCTATCTCCTATGCCATCTTCATGCCGATGCCGATCCAAGATCAAGATCAGCTTATCTTTAATTTTTATTTTTTAAAAAATTTTATGTATTTAAATTCTAAACTTTTAAATTAATATAAAATTTAATTTTTCACTCTTTAAATTTTATATATTTTATTTTTATTATAATTTAATTTTATTACTTTTTATTTTCTTGCAAGTAGATGCTAAGATCTAGGTAGTAAATCTTAGTACTCAAAATTTTATTTTTATGCTCTTTAAATTTTTATTATTTAATTTTATATAATTTTAATTTTAATTTTTAAATTTTAATTTTATTTTTTTATAAAATTAAAGATTTTAAAACTAAAATACTATATTTTCTATAGATTTGATCTAACTCACTGCTTACTACCTATTTTTAATCAATTTAAGAAATCAAAATTAAACTGATAAATACGGTGTCTTAACAACAACATCATGCTCTTATCAAATTTTTAGCATCTTTATCGAGGAAGACATAGACATTAAAATTTTTTATCTCTTTAATTTTTTATAAATAAAACTATAAATAAATTTTTAATTTTTATAAATATTGCTTACTAACTTATTCTTATTTATTTTATAGATAAAAAAGAACAAAAAGATTAGAACAAGGAGGAAGCTTCCAGTCTTATTTGGTGAGATCAATCCTAAATCCTAAATATTTTTTTTATTATTTATTTTATTTTTAAATTAATTAAAAAATATCTACTTAAATCTAATTAAAAACTTCATGATAAGATTAAAAACCTAACTGCTTAGAGCATCCATCATATTAGATTTAGTTTTATTTTTATTTTCTTTTTAGTGATCGTAAAAGATAAGGTGAGCGTCTCAAGTTCAATTAAGTTTCATGCATTTAATTTAGTTACATAGAACTCCTTATCTGAAAGTGATTGTATGTGCATATTCATCTTTTAAATCAACTTAAGAGCAACACCCTGTTAAACAAGATAAGATAAAAATTTGATTACCATTTCTTGGCCCATAAACAACCAACCAACATCCTGCATTGACCTAAGTCTTTAATTAAAATCAATTAGACATCGATCCTAGGAACTCGAGCCCATTAGTATAAGAAATCCTAAGAGTTAGACTGGATTAGGGTTAGTCAGTTTGACTGGTGTCTAAAAAAAATGATTCAGAAATGACTGAGCCCGAAGAAAGGTAATTTATAATTGATTTTGTTAGCTTATCTGGCCAAGTACAATTAGTGTCTAAGGCAAGTAACGGAGGGACTTCCACCAATCTTATACTTATCTAGCTAGTTGATTGACTGATCTTACACTAAGAGGGCTTGAAGGTGACCTTAGTAGTTAAGAGCTATCTAAATCTAGGACAACTCTTAGTTAGAATTATTTATCTAACTTGATTGCTAACTAAAATATCAAACCTAATTAAATCTAATTCTTCTTTTTCCTCTTAGTTTTAGGACTCCTTAGGATCTCTTCTTTCTTTCTTCTCCTTTTCTTCTCTTCTCTTTCAAAAAAAATAAATTAAAATAAATATAATAAAAAAATAATAATTAAATAATAAAAATAATTAAAAATAGTAAAAAAATTTAAAAATTAAAATAAATAAAAATTATTTAAAAAATAAATAAATAATTATAATAAAATAATAAATCATTAAAAAATTATTAAAATATTTTAAAAATAATATAATAATAATAAATAAATAAATTCTAAAAAAATTTTAAAAATAAAATAATAATATAAAATTTAAAAAATATTTAAAAAAATAAAATAATAAAATAAATTAAAAAAAATTAAAAAAATTCTAAACCATACATTAGGGTTACAATAGTACATGCACGGTAGGAGATCATTTTATCTAATCTAGTTGAACCTAATCATAAAATTTAATAGCTGAACCATATTAAATCTAATAATCAAATAGCTAAAATTTTAGAAAATCACCTAGGCAGATGAAGAAATATTTTATTTCTTTCATCTATAATCCATCGACTTATATCTAGCTACCTGATATCCATGCTACTCACTATAAAATCAAGTCGATCATAATCCAGATGCTCCCATCTTTCTATGAAAATACTAATGAAGATTCTTATAAATATTTGAATAAATTTTTAGAAATCTGCTCTATAGTAAAAATCTAAAATTTAACTGATAATGCTCTTAGACTAATCTTATTCTCCTTTCATTAAAAGATAAAGTTAAGTACTGGCTTGGCATCATAAGAAGATTAATTAAAATTTAGGCTAAATTGTAAAGTGAATTTCTTAAAAAAATTTATCCCATAGGTCGAACCAACATCATGAGATGAGCTATCACCGGATTTGCTCAGCTTTCAGAAAAATAAATTCATTTCATGGAAGAGACTCAAGAAACTTATTAGAAAATGTCCACACCATGGTTTGTCTAAGTGGCAAATAGTTTAAGCTTTTTATAAGGATTTAGAAGATCATTATAGATAGATAGTAGATGCATCCTACGGAGGTGCATTTATGAACAAAAATGAGGATGAAGCCTATACCTTGTTTAAAATCTTGAGTGAAAACTTAATTAATCATGCTTTGTTAACTTTTTATCAAAAATGGGCAGGAATCTATGAACATCTAGAATCTAGTTCTAAGACTAACTTGAACTTAATATATAAAGTGAATTTTCTTGCCCAGAAATTAGACCAATTCCTAACCCTAGGTCAATAATCTCCTATATAATATACATCACCTTCTAATTATCAAAAGATTTGTTCAATCTGTGCTAGCCTAACCATCATGTAAGTGAATATTCTATGACTGCACAGTTTTCATCTTTTATTCAAGAACAAGTTCAAGCTACACAAGGCTACTCCAAGCCGATTAATGATTCTTTTTCAAATTCATATAATCCAAATTGGAGGAACCATCCTAATTTTTCTTGGATATCTTAACAGACTCAGGCTCAGACCCAATATCAAAATTATGCCAATAATAGTGGTCAATCTAGTCAGTTTATCTAGTCATTCTATTATAATCAGCCATCATATCCACCTTCTCAATAGACTAATCTAACCGATGATAGATTTAATCAACTTCAACAATTGATTCTGACTCAATAGAAATCTATCATCAGGCTAAAAGCATAAATAGGATAATTAGCTGAGTCTAATATGAGGAGAGAACTAAATTAACTGTCAAGCCAACTGATTCTTAAAATCAATCCACCTAGACCAAAATATTAATCTAATGTCCTACTTGAGAATTTTCAATTTGAGAATGCCAAAGTAAGTTCTGAACTTAAAAGTTATAGGATTCTTATGGACCCATACCAAGATCAAGTGAGAGAGGTTAGTACTGATGCTAACCAAAGTAAGAATATAAAAACATAGGTTAGTACTGAGACTAATCATATAGAAAAACCTGAGTTAGAAATTAATATTAATGGTGGTTCCTATTTAAATAAGATAGACATAGGAAAAAAGAGAACAGATGATTAATCTAAATCTATAAACCTAAAGTCATGTTTCCTACGATCTTAGAAGCTGGTTCTTCTTATAAAAATCAAGAGGCATGTAATGAAGTATCAATAAAGTTGTTTAATCAAGATCATATTAATTTACCTCGAGAATTAAATCCATCTTTAGTCATCCTTTCAGTATCCATTATATCGAACTTAACTCCTAACACAAAAACTCAATATATGAGTATTTTAGAAGAACAAATAGAAAAATTCTCAACAAATAAGGGTCTAAGAAAGAAGTCACAAACTATCTTCTCATAAATAATAATGAATTTATCAATAAAAAGATAATAAACTATCTTCTTGAGATTGGCAATCTAAAATCATTGAAACTTGTCAATCCATATTTGATATAGGATAGTTAAGCTGCCTTATGTCTGGTTGAAGATGGTAAACTTAGTACTTATTGGGAGACAACCTAATATTTAATTTTTTTGTATCTAATTTATCTTTTTAGTTTATTCATTTTTAAGATATTTTGAATTAGTTGGAGGAAGAGCTAAATTTTCAAAGACATATGCAGGACCATGAGAATATATTGAGTTAGGTATATATTTTTTTCTTTATTATACTATTTATTTTTTCTTTCTCTATTGAGAACAATATCGATTAAGTTGGAAGGAGAATAATAAAAATTTTAAAATTTTTTTAAGTTCTCAAAAAAGTTAGTATTTAGTATTTAGACATCCGATGATGCTTAAGAATCGAGTTGAACTAAATATTTTTTAAAAAAAATTGATGCACAGATCAGAGAATTTGTAAGATATTGAGAAATTAAATATTAAGAAAATCTAATAAAGAGTTAAGTCTAGAACATAAATAATTTTTTTTAGCACTTCTAATTTTTTCTACTAGTATCAAAGAAAAATCTATTTTTTATGAGCTTGTATAGGATAATTATATATTTCTTCATATATATAAATAAATTTATAAAATAAAATAGTTTTCAAGTATTTCTCAATGAGTAATCGGGATATTTTGCCTAAGTAAGCATTAAATTTCACGTCAAAAGGTGGAAAGAATGAAAAAGCTCATTATAATATTAGTCTTAACTCGTAACCTATTTGATTCGAGCTAGTAAGCCCGAGGGGTATTCACTACTATAGAATACCACCATAAGCTATGACAGTGGTTCTCTAATCATTGCTACTATAATCATCATCGTAGCTCTATGGCAGCAGTTATTACAGCAGTCGTTTGAACCGCTGCCATAGATAGCCTATTACAGCGGTTTATAAATTATTGTAATAGATCGACCTATAGTAGCGGTTATATAACTGCTGTCATAGATTATCTATAGCAGCGATTACATAATCGCTGCTATAGGTATCTATAGCAGTGGTTTCTTAACCGATGCCATAGATCTAATGTTGTGGTTGATATCGTTTACACCAGGATCTATGGCAGCGATTACCACGGATATGACAGTAGTTATAAAATCGCTATCATAGATCTTGAATAATTAAAAAAAATTAAATTTTTTATTTTTTTATATATTTTATTTGATAAATATAGATATATAATATAAGAAAATATAATAAAAATAAAAATTATTCTGAAATGCTAAAATTTTATTATCAAATAAAATTTATTATAATATTTTTTAAAAAAATAAAATACATCAAAAGTCTCCTAAATCTACATCATCGTCGTCGTCACCGGGAGCCGGAGCTGGAGCTGAAGTCGAAGCCAGAGTTGGAGCTAGAGCTAGAGCTGAAGCCGAAACTGGAATGCGGACCAATATATCCTCGAAGTCTGTGACTCCAAAATATGTGCTGAGCATCGACATCATGTCTCTCACGATGCCCTTCAGATGAGATGTACGCTCCTCAGCCCAATCTATCCACATCGCAACATGATCTATCCATGCCAATGCCTCCTCAAGCTCCTTTCGACTGACGACACTAGAAGTCTGTGAGAAGATGCTCGCCTCGGATCAGTAGCTCATCGGCATGTGTTCGGACCTACATCGGATCCTCTCAGAGTGCTCAGGTCGTAAGACCTGAGATAGATGGTCATGGGGTCCAGAGGTATTCGGGCCCTCACGAGCGAGCGCATCTAACTGATCCTGTAATTATAAATTAAAATAAAATTTTATAAGAAGTACTATAATACTAATCATATATACTAATATATTTAATACTTATAAAAATGTATCCGATCGCGGTGTTCATCAGCCTGCCCATTTTGTTCGTGTGGTTAGATCGAAAAATCTCGCTATGACTGGACATTACTCTATCTCTCATTAGCTATAATAAAGAATAAATTTATCAGAAAGATGATAAAAAATATGAATTTAATTTATCTAGTAAGATTTAGAATTAATTATCTCTTTATGCACATGACTGACCATAGACTTGTGGCCTAGAGTGTGCGTATACCCTTGGACTGCACGGTTCTCCCAGTTCTGATGGAAGACAGCCTAACAAGTATTCAAATAAATAATAAATATTTTAAAATATTTAAATAAAATTTTAAATATATTAAAAAATTTAAAAGTTAAAAATTTTACGTCAAACTCCTGGCTCTTTCAGTGTCTAACCATCCTCCTCCACTGACTTAGAGGACAGTCCTGTATCCAGGGAACAAGCTCCTCCAAAGTATCTCGTCGGTGCTCGAGCCATCCTCTGTGGAGCTTGATTTTGTAACCCCGATATAATTCTTTGATTTTCTTCAATCGGGCATCTCAAGCCCTCTCATGATCGGGCAAGTCGTACCTCCTCTACACAAAGTTATCAAAAATCAGTTACAAAATTATTCTAATCAAACATATATAGTGTAAACATATAAAATGCATAAATATAACTAAGATACACATACTTACCCATATCTTCTTCCATATCCGATCCCTGATGGCAGCATCCATCAAACACCAATCTCTAGGCTCTACGAGAGTGATGTTCGACCGCCTCACAAGCACTCCAAAAAAGGAATGCATCTCCCATGCAATCTCTCCTACCAGTCTCCCCTCCGCATCGTAATAGACCATCACCAAATGCTGACGGTTTCAAACGTGTGCCATACATGTAGGATCATGAAATATCTGACTGGATGATGCACCTGCAATGCAAATATGTTATACAAATATATAAGTGTACAAATACTATATAAAAAATAAAGTTGTCCTAATATAATAAAAACGTACACTCAGATACCTACGTAGTAGCATGTGTCTCAGATATGGATGACGATAGAGGCTCAGATATCGATGGAGTAGATACCGTTGGTGGAGTAAATATCGACGGTGGAGGTCTCTGAGCAATCAATGCCGAGGTGGATGGAGTATGCTCCGACAGCTCCTTGGATGCTGAACTATGCATAACCCATCGAGGGGTACGAGTAAAAGCTAGATGGTGTTTCGATGCCATCGTGACCTACAACATTAATGAACATTAATCAATATAACATGTTGAACAATAATATTAGTATAGCATCAATAAATAGTCTCTAATATTTATACCAGATGGAGGTTCTCTTAGTGGTCGGCATGATACGGCACGGCACGGCCTATCGGCATGGCACGGCCGACTCTGGATGGAGTTGAAATCTTAGAGAGACATATCAAATTTTATTCGCTTAGAAGTCGAGCCAGCTCCATGCTTGAGACAGCCGACTTCATGCCTAAGATGGTGGGGTTGGGGGGCCTGGTGGGGGGTGGCAGGGAGGGGCGGCCGGAGATGGTGGGGCTGGGGGATGGTTGGATGGTGGGGAGGGCGGTCGGGGATGGGAGTGAAAGAGGGGCAGCCTAAGGGAGGGTGGGGTGTGGTAGGTGGCAGGGAGGAATGGCCGAAGATGGGGGGAAAGAGGGGCAGTTGGAGGGAGGGTGGAGGGTGAGGGGTCGAGTGGGGGGTGATGGGTGGTGAGGAGGGGCAGCCGAGGATGGAGGGCCGAAGGGGGAGGGGGAAGGAGGGGCGACACCAACCGAGGGGGAAGGAGGGGTGGCATCGACTGGGGGGGAAGAAGCCTCACCGACGACAAAGAGGAGGGGGAGAGACAGAGAGAGATCGAGCACGCACGAAAGAAAAGCAGAAAAAATTTAAAAATTTTTAACCTAATCTACGACAGCGGTTATCGAACTACTGCCATAAATCTATGACAGCGATTATCCAAAATTGCTGCCATAGATCTACGATAGTGGTTCTATAACTGCTGCCGTAGATCTATAGCAGCGATTTTTAATAACCACTGTCGTAGGTTGAAAATAATTTTTTTCTCTAAATATTATATAATTTTAAAATTTAATGTCCATCTTCACTGTTTATTATCTAAATAATTATCATTAGAGTATCATCGCAAAAGATCGCCTCGATCCGATGGCCTTAGCTTCATCGATCAAAAAAATTTGATTTCGATGATCATGAATGACGATGCGATGATCTGATAGATGAAGACCTTCGATGCATCTAAAAATCTGCAATGATGATTTCGATGATGTTTGTAGCATACTATCAAAGTTTTACTTCAATTGGATATCGTTATCATGGTCAATTTAGTACGGAATAATTTCGATCGTTAAATTAGAAACAAGCGATCGAAGGGTTAAACGGCATTCGATTATGAGATAATTTTTTAGTTAAATGATCTTTGTTATAATTTTAAATATTTTATATGATGATGATAGCAAAATTTAAATTATTTTTATATAAACTATTCATATTAAGAAGATATTGCAAAAGTACGAGCATAACAACTAATGAAGTTTCAGAATGGTTATCTAAAGACGTATAGTTTTAGATCATTTTATCTCATGAGTTAAATTTTATAATTTCTACTATAAAAAATGATTAAAATAATAGCCAAGATCATTTATAAAAAAAAATTATCTCATAATCGGACATCATTTGGTCCTTTGATCACTCATTTATTATTTAACGATCGAAACTAACCTATACTAAATTGATCAAGATAACGATATCCGATTGAAGTGAAACTTTGATAGTACACTATAAATATTATCAAGATCATTGTTGTAGATTTTTGGATCCATCAAAGATCTTCATCTGTCAGATCATCGCATCGTCATTCGTGGTCGTCGAAATCAAATTTTTCTAATCGATGAAGCTAGGGCCATCGGATCGAGGTGATCTTTTGCGACGACACTCTAATGATAATTATTTAGATAATGAACAATGAAGATGGATATTAAATTTTAAAATTATATAATATTTAAAATATATATATATGGCAGTGGTTATAATTAACCACTACTATAAATAAGCTTATAGCAGCGGTTCCTACTAACCGTTGCTATAGGTCCGACTTATGGCAGCGGTTTCACTAATCGCTGCTATAGGTCCGATCTATAGCAGCGGTTATAATGAACCACTGCTATAGATCGATCTATGATAATAATTTTTTATAACCGCTACTATAGGTCTGACCTACGATAATGGTTTTCATTAACTGCTGCCATAGATCCTTTTTGTAGTAGTGATTTTATACCTAGTGTTCTAAAGCCAACTAGTTTATGAGTCATTAGTCCAAGACTCGCTATATAGATCAAATAAAAAGCTTAAGAGGTTAAGACACTCAATAATGGTACAACGTTAAAAAAAAATATTAATTTTTCATTGAGTAATCAGATCCCGTTGTCTAAGTAAGCAATGATATTCGCATCAAAAAAGGGCAATGTAAATAAAAAAAATTAATAAATGAAGAGTGAAAGTAGCAATATACTTGTCCCTATGAAAGTTTAGATAATTTAGAGATAAAGATAGATATGATTTAGAAAAAAGTTTAAAAAAATTAAATGCTCTTTACTTAATTTTTATATTGGTTAAGTATTAATATTCCAATGACATAGCTCATTTATGCTTTACTGAACATTAATAATGATTTTAAAAAAATTCAAAACTCTTAAGTTAAAAAGATATCTAAAATTAAATTTTTTTTTTACTCGAGGATGAGCAAAACTTAAATTGGCGGGTATGATAATTATCATAAATTCATCAAAAAATATTAATTTATTAAATAATTTATTTTTATTTTAAAAATTAAATATTTTTATTTATTATTTTAAAAAAATATATTTATCAATAGAAAGAGCTTATTTTTTTATCATAATAAAATAAGTTTGGAGCAAAATGGAGTTAAAACGGATTCGATACGAATTTTTTAAAAAAAATTAAAAAATAAATAAATGGCTCAATTGGCTTCGTAAGCTAAGCCAGTGCACGCTCTTCAGCCGGTGTGTTCAAATGCGCTCAGCCAAGCCGACCCAAGCATCCAAGCCAACGCGCCACAAGCCAGCCCATGCATCCGAAGCCAATCCGGAGCTACTGATGCCAATTTTATCACGACTCATGGTAGACCCTTAAGTGAGGGCATTTTGGTCATTTCATGCCCACACTGCATGCTGATTGGCTCAGGTCTACGAAAAGCCCGATCCACCATGGTCCATATGCATAGTAAGGCACGATCCAATAGCTATCATCGCTGTCGGTGAAGATCCAATGGCCAAGGTGGTTTCCAGTTTTGAATCGATTTTTCAGTTCCTTTATAGCGCCTTCCGATGGTCTGATTTCTCTCAGGCGATGATCCAATGGTTGATAATGCTTCTGGCGATGATTAAGAGATCCAAACTTCGATCCAACAGCCCAAATTTTCTAGATCAAATCCATCCGATGGTCAGAATTTAATCTAACTTAATTTGGACTTTTAAAACATGATTTTTGTTGATTTTAGGACCGTTTGATAAAGATTTACCAACCAGAATTCAAGAAACTTAATAGAAGTCGATCCAGGACTGTTTTAATCCAATTTTTGCTAGGATTTTTTCATATTTGATTATTAGAACTCCTTTTTAATCCCATATTGGCTAGAAACAAAGGATCCAGCTCTCCTAACTCTATTTAAAGGACTCCAGGCCATCAAATCAAATTGTCTTCAATTATAGAAAAGCTACGATCCAGGGTGGGAGCCATGCTTAGGTTAGAGGCTGCTTCAAGATAATGAGTGCTGCGAAGAAGAGCTGTCTCCTATGCCATCTTTATGCTAATGCCGATCTAAAATCAAGATCACCTTATTTTAAATTTTTATTTTTTTTATTTCATATATTTAAATTTTAAACTTTTAAATTAATGCAAAATTTACTTTTCTACTCTTTAAATTTCATGCACTTTATTTTTATTATAAATTTAATTTTATTGCTCTTTATTTTATTACAAATAGATGCTAAGATCTAGGTAGTAGATCTTAATACCCAAATTTTATTTTTATATTTTTTAAATTTCTATTATTTAATTTTATATAATTTTTATTTTTATTTTTTGACTTTAATTTTATTTTATTTTTTCATAAAATTAAATATTTTAAAACTAAAACACTACCTTCTCTGTGGATTCGATCCAGCTCAATGCTTACTACCTATTTTTAATCAATTTAAGAAGTCAGAATTAAATCGATAAACATGATGTCTTATCGATAACATTGTGCTCTTATCAACCACTCCCACCGTTGAAGATCTAGGCTTGCTTCTTTGCACCATCCTTAGAGTTGTAGACATCCTTCTGCTTGGCTACCATATTACTTATCTTGAACTTTTTTGAAGAACTTGCAGCGTTCTTATACCAGCACTCGCTGCACCACCTGATATAGTCTTCTCAGAACTATGCTGTCCACCTACACATGCCGCTCTACTTAAAATTGTGCATCTTCAGTACTGGTGCTGGGATATCACTCCTCCCTCTGCATCTCTCTGTCCTAAACTCATGCCACCCTCTCTACCTGTGAAGCCACCTCTATCCAATGCTCCATCTAAAACTGAAGTCTTGCTAATACCATAGAAGCTAACTCTATAATTAAGTCACCTAAGGCCAACCATCCAATACTGCACTGTTGGGTCTGTCGTTGTACCTCGAATACCATTGCTATTCCTTCGAACTCTCTGCACTCCACGAACCCCTTCGAAGCCATCTTGGATATACCGCATCCCATGGGCTCATCCAAAACTACCAAGAGCTCATCTGACTCTTCTTCTTCAGCAACTGAATCAATAGAATTCGATTTTTCTTCTTTCTTGCACTTCTTTCAAAGCAGACATCCCCACTTAAAGTGCTCTACTTCATCACACTTAAAGCATCTTTCGAACTCCTTGCTATCCCTCTACTCATCCTTCTTTTTTTCATTCCTAGCCCTCTCTGAAACTACAAGATCCTCTTGAAAGACCTTCCTCTTTGTCATCCATTCCCACTGTTCATTAGATCCGAGCACTGATACAATCTCCTCATACATCAGTATCTTCTTACCATATAGCAGTATAGTCACCAATGGATTGAAGCTCCTGAATAGCGAACACAATAATAATAAACTCTTATTCTTCTCTTCAAGATCCACTCCTATATTGAGTAAGTCCATGCTCGTCCAATTGAACCGCTGAATATGCCCCATAACATTCTTACCTTCCTGCATCCAAAGGTTATATAGTTGCTTATTCAGTATCAACTTGTTGTACATATTTTTTTCATGTACAACTGATGTAACCTCAACCATAAGCTCTTTGATGTTCTCTCCTTCAACACACCATACAAAATCTCATCTACTAAATAAGTCCTAATTGTGGCACATGCCCTTTTCCCCAAGGATATCTATATCTTATATGTCATCTCCTTTGGCCTATCCTCCAAGATCAAATTCAGCCCCATCTAAATCAATAAATCCTCCATCCTAATCTTTCACATTGTGAAACTTTTTTTCTATCAAATTTCTTAAATTCCACCTTCAACCTGCTGCTTTTCATGATCAATCCAAATCAAAAATAGCACAACAACAACCTCTACATCTCTTCCTTCCTCATAAAATCTGAAAAAAATATTTAGATTTGGACCTTGCTGCTGATCCTCTGCTAAAATCTGATCTTTTTTCTCCTCCACACTCAATTGAACTTTGAAATCAAACTGTTAGAATAATTGGCAGCTCTAATACCAATTGTTATCCCCTATGATTGCTTAGAACCAGAACCGAGGATTGATCTCTTGTATAGACTTGGGTGTTAAACTAGTAAACATAAAAAAGAACAAGAGAAGGAGGCGACAATCCTAGGTTTGGCATTGGAAGAAGAGAAAAGAGAGTTAGGAAGAAAAGCTTAATTATATTCTATCTTTTTGTAAAAGTTACAATATCTAGACTTATATATCCTAGAGTTCTCACATGAATCCTAATAAATTTCAGCTCAAAATTTTTTTTGGGCTAACCCATTAAATGAAAACACTCATTCAAATTCATGTACACTTATGATTTTACATGCTCTCATTTTCTGGATTTAAATTCGATCCATACATGAATTAGCCCTCCTTAAGACCTCTCAAACTAGGCCTTAAGATCTCTTGTATCAAATCTAATTCAAGACCAGACAGAAAATTCCATGTAGATCTATCTGCCATGTCTGAGCCAGCTCGACTGTATCTTGTGCCATAGATTTTTAAATACTATTTTCTGTCTGCCTAAGAGGGCCAGCTCGATCTCGATCTAAGCCGGCTCGATCTCAGTCCGAGCTAGCTTGACTTATATTCAAGCCAACTCTACTTGTGTGCCAGTCCCTTTTCTTGGCTGATACTTCTTCTGGCTTTGGTTCTTTGCTCCATCTTATATTTTTAAATCTCTGGAGCATCAACCAAGTCCCTCAAGATTCTCACATCTAAACTTTAAGCCTATGAAAAACTACATACCGCCTCCACCCTAGGATCGCTTTTATCTTAGCCCTAGGACCACATCTATCCTAGTATCCATGGAGCCAACTTCTAACTTCTTCTGTGACCTCTAAGGCTTGGGAGCACCATACCAACATCTACATCCTTGACCATCCAAAGAGTATGGAGTCTCAAGGTGTCCTGAATCTGTTGCCATAGACCACCAAGATATCTCACGACCATCGATCTACTCCTTGCTGTCCGCTAGATCATTTCTTACGATCAATTGATAAAATTCTTATATGTATTCATTTACGGATCTTGGACCTTATTTGGGATTTTGTAAGTGCTGGTACAGGGTCTGTGTATAATTAAAGGGCAAAAATTACTTCCTTAATGCCTTCTTCATCTTCTCTCAATCCTAGATTTTGGGCTTGCCTCTGCACTTTTGATTTTCTTCAATTGTTGCCACCAAGCAGAGGTACATCCTATTAATTTTAAGGCAACAAGTTTCATCTTTTTATCGTCAAGTACCTCTTTGTATTCAAAGATATATACTCGATCTAGTCCAACCAATCGAAGAACACTTTTATTTGTAAACTATTCAAATATTTAAACAGATCTACTCTGATGGAGTCAAATCAGCAGGTTAATCGTTTGAAGGAATCGCCATGACCTTCACGCCAGTAGATGAAAATATCCCAGTGAAAGAGGTTCTCGAAATCTAAAACATCTTCCTCAGATTTGTGATCTTCTAGTTCAGCCTCAGATCTCGCATTCTGATGCTCTATGTAAGACATGTGGTCAGGTCCATCATCTATCTTCTTAAATCTTCGCATTCAATCATCAGGTCTCATTTCTGCTACGTGATTTCATCATGGGCTATTATTTGATCGTAGGTTGGTTCTTCTTGCGATCACCACCCACCATATCACTGCCAAAAATCATGAAGCTCTGATAATAACTGATATAGCTGAGGTGCGGCAATTATTAGAAAAAGGGGAAGAAAAATGCACAAAACAAAGAAAAATGATAAATGATAAGAAGAAACTCTCTTCTGAGTTTTTAATTTAATATCATAGAATAAACTGATTACAATATTGGCCTAAAGGGCCTTATTTATAGATAAAAAACTCTAATAGACTTAAACAAGAACTCAAACTAAGAATCTTAATCAAAGTAGAAAAAGACTAGGAGATCAACTCATTTAGGACTTTTCGAACTCCCATTGATCTATCAAATAGTTGAATTAGGCTCTGAAATTAGTTGCAACTCATTGGGCTCGAAAAGAGCTTTCTCAATTGGAGTCATAATAAGAATTCTGATACTGGATGAGAAAGTTATGGCTGTTTTAGTGTGACATTATCAAATCCACAGCATTTGGTGCAATCAGGTAGATTTTATATTCTTTCGGGCCTGATCCATCAAATCTAGGTATTTGGCTGCAATAACATCTGTGTCACATGTCATCAATAATATTGAAGAATTCTTGTGTTATTGAGAGTCCATGGGTCTTAGAGTCCAAGTTTTTAAGAGCTAGTAAAATTTAGACTCCTACTGAAAACCCCTTTGGCTTATGGCATTGAAAGTCACTTCCTAAGAATATGATTTTGGTATATTTAATTGAACATAAGAGAGTGGCTATCCAGATTAGCTTATATTTGGCTGAGCTTTTCTAGAAAAGTGGTATAAATTATCTATTATACTCTTAATAGATATAAGACCATAATTTTTTGCTCCCAAACTTTGTATAAATATTATTATATTAATATAAATATAATATTAGATTATAATAATTTATTATATTAATATTTTTTAATATATACTAATATTAATAAAAATATTATATTTATATAAATATTAAAAAAATATTTTGGAAAGAGAAAAAGATCATCAATTTCTATCCTGTGGAAAGTCCTAAAATCTATCTTTCTCATAAATTTTTATTTTTCATGAAACATAAAAAGTATATTTTTATGAAAAGAACTTTTTTTTTTCCTTTAAAACTCTAATCAAATAAGAAGATTTTTCTTCCGATCATCTTCCCCCCCCCCCCCCCCCCCCCCCCCCCCCCTCCAATTCTCATGAACCAAACGAGTCTTAAGTATGTCTAAGGCAAGAATAAGCAAAATAATGGAGCATGGGTCACCTTGACGGATGCCATATTTACATAAGATGCAATCTCCTGGTTCACTATTTATAACAACTACTTGGCTGGAAAAGATTGTATTCCTGATCCAATGGACTAATAAGTTTGAAAACCTTATTGCAGCAGCAGTTTAATGACACAATCAAGATTAAACTTATCAAATGCCTTTGGAGTTTGCTATAATGCTCTTTTAATAATATTTTATTATGAAGAGAATTTAAAACATTATACTACCATCTTTTTATATATTTTATTATTTTTTAACTCCTTTCTCTTCTCCTTCGTAGCTCCTCTTCGCTGCCACCCGTTTTCCTGCAGCTGCATACTGCCCCCATCCTCCTCCTCCTTTGCTTATCTCTTCGTCAATCGGGCCTACCACTCGCTGTCCTACCACTGCTTGCCTCCCCATCACCACTGCTCACTTTCTCACTCCTTTTTTTCTTTTGTTGCTTGAGCGTGCCATACCCTTTCTTCTCCACCTCCACTGCTAGCCTTTCTGCAGCTACACCGCTGCCACTTGGGCTACCACCTCCTTCTTCTTTTCCATTGTTCGTCTTTCCACAGCTCCATTACTGTTGCTCGGGCCTGCTATCCCCTTCTTTCTCCTCCTCCATCACTCGCCTCTCCATTACTGTTGCTCGCTTTCCCACCCCTTTCCCCTTCCGCCGCTTGAGCCCACCACCCACTTCCTCCTCCATCTCTACCACTTGCTTTTCCACAACCACCCCGCTGCCCACCTTTCCGCAGCCACACCACCACCGCTTGGGTCCGCCGCCCTCTTCCTCCTCCACCTCAGTCACTCTCCTTCTTCCTTTTCCTCCATCGCTCGCCTCCCTATCACCACACATCGATCCTCGATGAAAAGGGGTCATGATCCATTGGAATGGAGGATGAAGAAAGGGGGTGTAACTTTCAAAATACCCCATCAATTTTTTTCTAGATTATATTTGAAATTCAAGTTATTTACCACATCAATCATACATATAATAAGTTAAAATTGATTGGTGATAAATAGACCAATATCATCAATCTTAAAATGAATGGATAGAAAAAAATAATAATAAAATAACTAATAGAGGCTTTAAAGCACGCAGCGAAATCTAATGCCTTTTCAAAAAACCAACTTAAAAAAATATAGTTACCGCAAAGAACTTAATATAATGGAGGATTTGAGATGCACATAGCACCTTATCATCGGGTGATTTGGACAAGTTTGACATTATCGGATAGGATGAAGCTTAGCATTACAAATATGATGAGTGACAAATATTTTGATAAATATTTACATATTTATAAAATAAAGTCATAATAAATGAACTTGGGATCTTAGGGTTCTTTTGCAAGTAAAACATTTACACGGGAATCTTAATTTTTCTAGATAAATATTTTTTAAGTAATATTTAGATAGAAAAATAATTTATCTATATTTTTTTATGCATAAAAAATTATTCCAAAATTTGTTATCCATATTTTTTTTATATTACTATTTTTATGAGTAAGTTGTTAAAATTTATTCATATTTTCTATAATATCTCTTATGCTTTTTAAATTTGAAGAAAATGGATAATTAAGTTATTAAGTATTAAATAATGAAGATATTAAAAATAAGAATAAAATATTTTAAATATAAAATTAAATATCTATTTTATTGGTTGATGAAAAAATAATTTATTCATAACTTATAAAAAAGTAATTTTTTTATCTTAAAAAATATGAAAATATAAATAAATTGATTTATAAAAAAATAGATTAAATTTTTTATATTATTTTTCTATAACAAAATGAGTCCTAAATAATTAATGCATTTGTACATATTTGGATCTTGAACAAATTAAATGAGGGTGCGCCGTTCAAATGGTCTTTTTAATATGTTGAACCAGAGACTTCATCTTATTTAAAATTGCCATCCCCTCCATTAATGGTTAGTCTGACTTCACGGAAACTTCGGCAGGGACAATGGATTGGATTTGGAGTCGCCTGACCTCAAGGAGCATGCTCCTCTTTGCTGCCGGCAAACACAACGCCGACGAGGACGAAAATTTGGTTAGATGCCACTTACGGCATGTTTGGCTGAGAAAACAGAGGATAAAGAGGAGAATTATATTTTTATTTTAATTTTAAAAAATAATAAAAATATTTTAATTTTTAAAAATATAATTTTTATTTTTTATAAAATTTATTTTACATCAATTCTAATTATAAACCAAATATTTAGAAAAATATGGCCGTTCCGATTCTCATACTAATTCATTATGATTTTAAATATGTCCAATACATCTTAAAATCAATCATATAATATGACTAATTAATTAAAATTCATCATAAAATTCTCATCACGATCAATTAATTTTCACCATATAGCCATTCGAAAAGATACACGAAGATATCTAAATCTCCTATCACTTGATTATAACTTGCTTATAACAGCAGAACAATCTTCATAACCACAAAATATACAATCTCACGATGCCTCCTATGTAAAGTGGATATCTGCAACAGCTATCTTTGCACGTTCTAAGATTTCAATCACAACGAACTCCAGTCTTTGCTCATATAGACCACTTTAGAAAGTACGGGTGTGCACAGTTTGATTCGGACCAGTTTGAGATCAATTTTTACACAAAATCAATTTGAATTAGTTTTCTAAAACTGAACGAACCAACGACATACAAAAGCCTATTCTAACCAAATCGAAAAAATCAGTTCAATTTGGCTTATCAGGTTATAGGTTATTGGACTTATGTCAAACAGACAATTTTGGAATGGGCTACCATTTTAATTTTTTTTCTAACCATATAGAATGGGCAACTTACATGATGGGCTAAGTAAAAGTTAATGAGATAGGCTAAATGAACTAAATATAAAAATAATAAATTGATAGGGGTAAGATAAAATATAAGTGAATTAGTGATGATATATATATAGGGAAAGTTAGGCAAGATCTAAAAAATTTGGGCTTAGATCTGATCTAGTCAAAATTGGATAATGAAGATCTATATCGATAATTCAAGTCGTTAAATATGATCTAATATTTTAAAATTGCTTGTATACTAAAAATCATATGATCTGAAGATTTCTAACTTATCTATTAAGCGATCAAATAATATATCTAAGTCAATTTTATTTAGATTATCTATTTTTTGACTACCTAATGCATAAATTAGGGATCACTAAATTATATAATTTTTTTATATATAGATAATTTTAAGATAGTACATTATATTTAATGACTTAAATCATTGGCGTAAGATTTTTATTATAAAATTTTGATTTAATTAGATCTAAATTTAAATCCAATTAATTTGATTTAAATTAATTTTTTTAAAATTAAAATTAAAATTGAACTAATTCTTTTTTATTTTTAAAACTTTTAAATCAAAGTCGAATCATGTTTTAAAAAAATCATCACAAATTAAATCAAAATTAGTGCTCCAAATCAATTTTGTGGTTCGATTAGTTTCCTTCCTCTAGGTAAGTCTTAGGGCACACGCCTTGACTCTCGACTCTCTAGTCAAGTCCATACTAAGCACGGAGTGGAGGAAAGTTAATACTTTAGCTTAGAGCCGCAAACAAGTCGAGCTTCTTGCGAACTACTCAAGCTCGATTCGATTCGATTATTATTGAACTCGAATCAAGCTCGAGTAGCAGGATACTCGACTTAAAAACTTGTGAACCTATTCGAATATATATTTTTAATAATATTAATTTTATTTATAATATATATATATATTAATATCTATATTATTAATAAAATAAAATTTAATTTTGAATTCGAATATGATTTGGTTCGTATTCGAGTCGAATCGAATCGATCTCAAATTTTATCTATTTTTTATTAAATCAAATTCAATCTTTAAATATTAAGATTCGATCGAGTTCAAGCCAAATTTTGAGTTGGAGGATCGAGTCAAGTTCAAACTTTTAATTATTTGCTCGATTGCATCCCTACATTAGCTATGTATCGCTCCTGTTTCTCAATAATATATTTACTTAGGCTCTCTTTGCCGTTCACTCAGAAATTCTAAGGTGATTTGACTGAGATGTCGAAGGATCCAGGCATTGAAAAACTCCTGACAAGAATCGGTTCGGATGTTGGAGCGAAGATCTGATTTCCAACAACTACAACGCCTAACAAGAATCGATTCGGATGTTGGAGCGAAGACCTGGTTACCATCAATCACTTCTTGACCATCTCATCCAGCGCTCCAACTTATCGATCAGCATACTGAGCCGAGTCAAACCGATCTTGAGCGGCAACAATGCCCTTAATCCCAACCAAGTCATAGAAGTGCTCATAGTCCATTGGCTCATCGCCAATAACAACAGCTCCGACGACTCCGGCAACTAACCCGAGAAGACGGACTACGAGCTTCATCCGGTCCGTCGTCTCATGGAGGTGTACAAGAAGCCCCTCCTTGAACCCTCCAGCTCCACATCACCCCCATCGGAGCTAAGATCCATGACCCGCCTCTCTAGACCTCTCTCTGAATAGCCCCTTATCTTCCACGTGGCCTCGGTCCCCAATCTTAGGGCGCCGCGACCATTACTGCGGGATCTGGAAGTCTCAAGACCACTTCCATCTATATCTCGACAAATCCATCGTGATAATTTAATCCAACGATTCCCCTTTGATGTTACAAAGAGGGAAAGAGAGAATACGGCACTAGCATGGTGGTGTCGCTGGGGTACATCGGCGGCGGAGAAGAGCAGTCTCCAGGCGCCAAGGGAGATGACGAGGAAGAGAGTTTTTTTTTTTTTCCTCCCGGAGACTTCTTCCACAGGACATTTTTTCTCGTGTTTTTTGAAAACCGTAGCTTTTGACCGGTACTTGTGCAAAAAAACCGGTTGGTAAACTGGGATCCATCTCCTGATCTAAATTGTTGATTAGTTAATGAACAGCTAGCAAAACATTGGAGTACGAAGACCTAGAATGCACCGCAGCATTCCCCTAAATTTTATACTTTCCTAAGCCGGCCGGCATCGTGTAGTGACGGTAGACTTGCTTGCTAGGGGTTCTCCACTCAAACGTGGTCCAGAGTTGGAGACAGCTGCCTCTACGCGGTAAACGCTCACCCAAGAAGCGGGCCCCGTCTCCCCCTCTTTCTCTTGATGCCGAAATCATGAGGCGCAGGAGGGCCAACTCTTTTTGCTCTTCGTCATGTCCTGAAAAGCCGGTTGAGCACAACTCCGAATGAATAAATGAACCAGCATCGATGTACCCAAGACCATGTACAGGTATAATAAAAATCACCCAGTGTCAGTGAGTCACGTGACACGCCCCTCCCCTCCAGATCCAGATCTAATGTGCTGGAACCCCCTCCGCGCTCCATCCCTCTCAGTTTCCACCCTGGTCTCCTCCCATCGATAGAGAGGTAGAGAGATGCTAGGCCGGACGTTAAACTTGAGGGCGGAGCAGCTGGGCCCGGGCGCCGTCCGGACCGGTGGCAACCTTTGCTTCGCCCTCTTCGTTCTGGGTGTTTTGGTCTTCACCCTCATCGCTGCCACTTACCAGCCCGACGACCCACTCCTCCACCCATCCTCCTCCCATCTTACGTCCTTCCTCACCTCCACCTCCAATGCCACTTTCAGCTCCGATGAGTCCGTTCTCCGTACCGGCGAAGACTTCCTCAACGTCTCCTCCTCCTCCGATTCCTCTGTCTCACTCCTAGAATCCGACTCCGCCTTCATCCACCTCTCCGACGTCCCTAATACTACCAACACCGCCACCGTTACCGCCGCCGACTCCGCCGCCGCCGCCACCGAGTCCGCCGCCGCCGCCGACTCCACCGCCGCCCCCGACTGCGACTCCACCGCCCCCATCGACTGCTCTGACCCGGAGATCTTCCACCTGATGATGCGCTTCGCCATCGAGTCTTTCCCCGACATCCACTTCTACCGCTTCGGCAAGCCCGTCCCCGCGCCCGCCGCACCCTCCGGCGATGGCGCTGCCGCCTTCGCCGCCTGCGACATGGCTTGGCGGTTCCGCCCCAGGGACGCCAAGCGCGCCACCTTCTACAAGGACTACCGCCGCTTCGACCTCGTCCGCAATCCGGCCAACTGCTCCGTCTCTGTCGCCAAGATCGGCGACTTCCACTCCGGCGTCAACGCCCGCAAGAAGCGCCGCTCCAAGGGCGGCGCCTCCCCCACGGGGGACTTCGCGCCGAAGAAGGTGGAGAAAGTAGTGGTGGCTCCGGTGGAGGTGGTGCCTGTGGTGGGGGAGGCGGTGAACGACGCCCTCCCGGCGGTGGAGTCCGAGGCCAAGTTCAGCAGCGGCCGGTATCTTATCTACTCTGGCGGCGGCGACCGGTGCAAGAGTATGAATCACTACCTCTGGAGTTTCCTCTGTGCTCTCGGCGAGGCTCAGTACCTAAATCGGACCCTTGTCATGGACCTCACCATTTGCCTCTCCTCTCTGTACACCGGTACCGGGCAGGACGCCGAGGGGAAAGACTTCCGGTTCTACTTTGACTTCGAGCACCTCCGGGACTCGGCCTCGGTCATCGACCGGCGCCAGTTCTGGACTGACTGGGGGAAATGGGAGAAGAAGAATGGGTTGACCCTCCACTTTGTGAATGACTTCAAGGTCACGCCGATGAAGCTTGCCGACGTTAAGGACACCCTTATTATGAGGAGCTTTGGGGATGTCGAGCCAGACAACTACTGGTACAGGGTATGTGAGGGGGAGACCGAGTCGGTAATCCAGCGGCCGTGGCACCTCATCTGGAAGTCCCGCCGGCTGATGGAGATTGTGTCAGCCATTGCCTCGAAGATGAACTGGGACTTCGATTCAGTTCACATTGTGAGAGGAGAGAAGGTGAAGAACACTGAACTCTGGCCCAATCTTGATAGAGACACTTCTCCGGATGCACTGCTTACAACCCTCCGGGATAAGATTGAGGATGGCAGAACCCTCTATATTGCGACCAATGAGCCCGATACCTCATTCTTTGATCCCTTAAAGGATAAGTACACCTCTCGCTTCCTTGATGATTTCAAGGACTTGTGGAATGAGAACAGTGAATGGTACTCAGAGACTAAAGAGTTGAACAATGGGTCTCCAGTGGAGTTTGATGGCTACATGAGGGTGGAGGTTGACACTGAAGTGTTCTTAAGGGGAAAGAAGCAGCTTGAGACCTTCAATGATCTCACCAGGGATTGCAAGGATGGTGTGAATACTTGTCCTGCTTCTTCCTGATCTTGTGATGAAGTTGCATGGTGAGCTATAATTTGGAGAGCTTCTAGCAATAATTGTTTCAAATTCTAAATTATCTCTAGCTCTTCAGCATCTTTGGGGAATTCATTCTTGCTGTATTAGAGTGTGGCACATGTTCTGAGTACTAGAATTGCCATGTATCTGTTGCCTAGGAACTCTAGTGAGATTGTTTAGAATAGCAGCATTTTTATTACTAGTTATTGAATGGCCTCTCTATTTCCTTTCTTGGTGTTGCAGCTGCTGAAGTGTTGGGGTAATCTTCTACTTGATTGTGATGGCATTTGTGCTCTAATTATGTTGTAACAAATGTTTAAGTCAGTTACTTGATAGCATATTTGTAATCCAAGATAGATATTTTGGTAGTCTTTCTTCATATCTGGCTGTAGTGAATATCTTATCCACTTTTCTGTTTCCACAATCAAGGTCTGAATGGATAAGTTGCAGGAGCCTTCTTTTTGGATTTCAGGTCAGTTCCAGACTTCTTTTTTTATTCACCTGCTCTCGTACTTTGGATGTTTTGGAGTTTCTGAATGTTTATCAATATTGTTTCAATTACTTTAAAGTAAGTTGGATTTTGTCATTTTGTTTAGCTTTGAACCATTCATTTATGGGTTATATAGATCTTCTTAAAAGGCAATTTTTGTTTATCATTTAACATGGTTCACCAAAACTGATTTTATATTTGTTCATTTGGCCCACTCATTTCCTGTCATTTTCTGGCACAGATAACTTATTCTTTTGGAAGCAAAACCTATTCCCAATCCATTATCTAGTTTTTGCAACTATAGATAAGTGAGTTGATGTTCTACTGCAAATGCTGATATAAGTGTTAATTTTTGCCCAACCATGATAGAAGCTGGGAAGATTATCAAAAAGGTTACCGATATGTGAGGTCAGGCTGTTACGACTAGAAAATATTTTGTTAGCTCTCTTTAGTTTTGGCATTTTTTTAAATCAAGATGAGCCATCTAGTTTGTTGCAAGTCTTGAATCAGTTTCCAGCCATAGGCTTGCATGTTTGGACTAAAATCTCTTTCAATGCTTCTGAAATCAACATGACAAACTTTGTCTATATCTCTATTTGGTTTTGTTCTGAGTCCAGTGCCCAAAACTCTGGTGTGTCCAGTGGTTTTAGCAGCTTAGATGTATTGTCAATGATTGCTATGCAAAACTACTTGTGCGATATTGGAGAACTATTTACAAACCGATACTAGAAAATTTATTGCATCATTAGTAGAACTAACTGGTTGATATGCCAAACATATGCAGTCATGTTGAAATTAAAAAAATAACCATTGTCTTTTTTGCATAGGAAAATTGGAAATGTAACTTTCTTGATATGTATAAATACTTGCCCCATAATTAGATATCTCATCGCATTTGACAAAATTGTAAATGTATAAATGTGAAGTTTATGATATCCACAATTCTCAGATTTTTTTGAAAACATAAACGTATAAACTATAGTATTTTAACAGTTCTCTGAACAGAATTGTTTCACAAGTTTGAAGATTTCTTGAGATTTAAGCAATTCTGTAGATTTAACCACTAATGTGGCTAAATGATTGAGGAATTATTTTCTTGTTTTCTTATAGTTCTTGGAGGCTCACACCCAAATTAATCTGAATCTTTTCAAGACTCATAAAATCCATGTTTGATCTTGTATTAAGTATTCTAAAAGACTTGATCTAAGTACAAAGAAATTTCCATTTAGGATGGTGCATCCACTTCGGAATCTCACCTGAAACTTATCGCCGCATCCACTTTCTGAACATTTCTTTATTCAAATTTTTCAAAGAGGCACATTTCTCCATACCCACATCCAGATCCACTCCCCCACTCACATCTGCTTTTGGTTATTGAGGACTTCATCTGTCAACTATTTCTCCATGGGCAATTTCATCATTCTCTTATAAAAGAAAAATGAAGACCAACTCCACATGGGAAGTCATTAGCTTACATCCCTTATATTTATACAGAAATTGACTAAATCAAAACAAAGTGGAACACCAGAACTACGGTTTGTATCATGTTAGCTTTGGCTGAAACAGGTTAGTTTAGACTGGAACATTTTGAATTTGCTCAGAACTTAAAACCTTAATCTCTGGCCCTTCTGTATGACTAAAACAACCTGCCTACTTTATTTTTTCTGGTGTCACACTTGTTGTTGCAATTTTTGCAAAATCTATTTTATCTAAACTTGGAAAGTTGAAGTTTTCCTTAAAAGAGATATGTTTGCTTTCCTTTTTGACCTTGTGGACTAATAAAGAGCCAATGTGCAAAGGTCCAGGCTGGTCTTTCTGGGGCCTGTCAATCCTTAGCATTGGTTAGTGGAATAATGGATGACCAGTTTTACCTTTGATCATCAAAGTTCACTTCCAGTGAGGCTACGACATTCCCAAAAGAAACAGTACAAAGATCTATTTTATCATTGATAAGATTTTTTTCCCTATTAATTTTCAGCCATATGAGGAATGTTTCCTTAAATGCATTTGACCATTTATACAGTTGTTTGGCAAAAACAGTGTCATCGTTAGTGGTGATCTTGTGAGTGCTATCTTGTATTAAGGATACTGAAGTTACGATATCTTCATAAGTGATGCAAATTCAAAAAGCTATATATTTTAGATCCTCTCACTCCACAAAGGCTGTTATGACTCTGTTAATACTCATTGTTTTTGAGGCCTAAATCTGATATTTATGAGTCAAATACACATTTAATTTTAGCAGGCAAGCCCCTGTCTAATTTAAATGCATTAATATACAAGCATGTAGGAGTGACATCTCATAAGCGTTCAGTTGATGCAGAATTAAGTGCATGTATCGTTGCTTAGTTTCTTCAAAGTGCCTCTTTTGAAAATATATCCTGTTTTCAAGACTTTTCTTCTATTGGGAAAAGAGGTTTTCAGAAGCAGATCGCTCATTACAGTTCTTTTGATCAACTCAGTCCATATGCCTTCGCATCTGTTCCATAATCTCCACCACCATTTCTTCAATGAAGATGGTCTATTTCCTTGAGATTCAATATCCTATGCCCTTATTTCTTATTTCTGCAAACTTTGCCTGTTTAATCAAGTTTATGATCACTTGTCCCTGCATCCTGAACATATGAGCTGATTTTATTATTTCTTGTTAGTGCTCTGTTTTGAAACAGAAGATGAAGGTTATGTTCCAGCTAGACTTCGCAATTGAATCTCATGTCAGTGCAGAACCTAGTGCAGCTTTTGCCACACCTAAAACCCCTTTATGAAAAGACAGTAGAAAGAACCCATTTCGGAAGGAAAAACATCATAATTTACTGAAATTCACAATGATCTGAACACCAAAAGGCAATGCAAAAAGCAATAGTCACTTCCTGCATCAAACCCTGAAATTTTTTTCTCTCAATAGCTTCTGGTTTCACATCCATTAGCAGAAGGTGCAAGGAGGCAGCTAACACTTTTCCCTGATCTTGCTTAGAACCTGCTCAATTAGTAATTAGCAACCCTATACCATTGTTTTAGAATAAGATGCTGCTCCCTAGTTTAGCTTTTGGTCCTAGCATCTTCGTTGTCAACAGTATGTCTTTAGATCTGCTCTTTAGTACAAGGTGCAGTGTGGCCTCTGGCATGATATTATTTCTGTGGCAGAACCTGCCCATCAGCAATAAAATGTTGACACTAAAAATGAAAGAAAAAAGAAAATGTTATTTATAACTCGCAATGCATATCTAAGGAATGAATATGGTGTTTTTCCTTGTGCTCAAATATCAGTATATCATACATTCCTCTTGTCCCCAAAAAAAATTAAAGAAAAAGAAAAAAACATTTCTCTAGCCATTATATTTCAGGGCATTCTTTTTTAGTTGTTTATCCAATTCTCCTCAACTTTATCTGCTGTAATTTCATACTTCTTGATCTGCCTTTTATGTCAAAAATTTTGGTGAATAGTTTTATTTCTTTTTTGAGAAGAGTGAATATGGGTCTTCTTGTTCTGGTTCTTTATGTTGAAGAATGTACTCTTGTGTGATTTGCTACTTCCTGTGTATTAGATTATCTACAGTAGGGATATTTTGTTATTTGTACAATTCATATGAAAGTACAATCCAATAGCTGTTTACCAGGTGTTCAAATAGCACCATGTTATCCATGAGAAACTACAAAGTTACTTTCTCCGATGCTTTAACTTCTGCTTGGAAAAGATTGCAGTTCTACATACTGTTCTAGACATAATTGTCTGATATCAGGTTTTCATTCAGTTGTCTTCAAAGTTTAGGTGTCCTCATCTTCTCTTCCTCTCTTCATCCATCTATGACAACCGGTTGCATCTTTGTGCCAAGCTTTCTTAAGAAATATGTAAATGGCGCAGATAAAATGACTTCCCTAACCACCTGTCTATATAAAATCACATGTACGCTGGTTGCCTAGTATCTGTTGTAACAGATATATAAATTTGTAGCCTTAGACACCCTATTCCAGATAAAAAGAAATTTTATTTCAAATTTATCATGATGCATACACCAACATTTGTGTGATGCTGCCTGATCATGTTTTTAGGGACATTACTGGCAACCTTAGTTCTTATTCTCGTTGATTCTCTTCCGACTTACTAGACTATATCCTTTCCGAGAGGTATTAACTATGATGTGGGAAAGCTCCCTTCTGATGTTACAAATTCTTTCTACAACCCATTTAGGCAAGCAAAAAGAAGGTATCTTATTACCACCAATGGTAAGCGATACTGACTTGTATAAATTAATTTTCCATCTGATAAATTTCTTTTCAAATTTGCCCATTAGGACTAGTCACCACTTTTCAAAGGTGACCGTCTTTAGAAAGAGGGATGCTCGCGAAGTAGTCCTCTTCCTCTTGCTTGTTCTACTCCAAGATAGATGAGTGATCTTTTGGGATAATTATTTCAAAGGCCAAAATATTAAAGTGGAGACAAGTGGAGCTTTATTGCATCATATATCTTTTTCATCCAAAATCCAAATTCAAATGTACTCTCTTAATTCTGTATTTTTTTGATTCAAATCAAATTCCTGCATGTTACAACACTATCAAAAACTCTAGGGAAAGTCAGTGCTAAATTCTCCCCAATTGCTTCATTGAAATTGCCCATTAAGTAAACCACCAGGTTTATATTTTGCAATCCGGTTGCCTCATTCCTTTATTTGGAGCCAACACCAGCATAAAAAATCCAACCTTCCAGTGTAATCCTTGAGAATGGTCACAAGCTGCTGTAGCTTCTTTGTTAATTATCTCCCAATATCTCTGAAAAGAAAAACACAAGCAAACCATTAAGGCTTATCGATACTCAAAACAAAAACTGTTTTCTTATGATGTCTGTTTTTAAGGGATAACCGAGCAGCTTTCCAAATTTTTCTCACATGCTGAATCTCCTAGTCACTGCAGAGCATCTGATCTCACTTACCGACTGGCCTAATTTAAAATGCTTGGTCATATGGACCACCATCTGTAACCTGCTCGATCATGTTATTTGCATGTTAATTGTTTCAGTGTTAAGCTACAAGAGCAGCATTTAGATTCCATCATTGTCATATATGTAAAATGCCTATTTTAGGTACTGTTATTTTTGTTTCTCTGAGTTCTAGTCAAGCTATCACATTGCATCTGTCTTGTAGCTACATGTTAGATAGCATTCTTTTGTTTGATGGGTCATAATTGCACTCATATAATGTGGAGAAGCTTCGCTGGTATGCTAGGTGTCAGCTTTATAAAACAGCCACTTTTGTTACTTGTCAAATATAGAACCTTCAGTCATCTTACAATTTTATCCAAGTTAATTCAGTTATCCCCTCCCATTTCTAGACTTCCCAAAAATGAAAGTTCTTCTCTTTCCCTTTCTGTTCACTTTATTGGTTTTCTGACTGTTAGTGCAACTCCTACTTTCTTATCATGTGTGGTCATTACCTGTTCTAGTTTTGGCAGATGGGTACATGCCTACCTCAGTACTGCATGCCTTTTCATACCTCTCACATATTCTTTTAATACTTCTTCATTTAATGCACTTTGCATTCTGCTCTAATATTTGCTACATACATCTCCAAACATCTGTTCATTCTTGTCGAAAGTAGGTCCCAAATAATCTAGGCACTTGGTCATTATTTACTTATGCTTCTTGCCTTCGTATTTTATCACCGATACAGAACTGAAAGTTCATATACCAGGAAGTCACTGCTGTTCTACTGTATGATTTTTCATTTTCCAGTATATATTTTCCCTCTTTAGCCAGAAAATATACTCGGACAATCCAAAAAGGAAGGACGCACTTAAAACATGTGAAATCATTAGTTACTGATCAAGATTATCTCTGGGGGAATATGTTGTTGCTAATGGCAACAAAAGAAGGGCCTTCTTATTTTTAACAGTGTACAAATAATCCAAAATGCCAAACTCCTTTGCAAATGGTTAATGAGTCATATTTACATCTATATTTATCTACTGCCTAGTTGTGAATGGATTTTCAGCTTTCTTTCATCTAATTTTATATTTGATAGGACATGAACATTTTTTTTAACTTTCTGATTTTCTGACATTTTATGAGACCACCCAAGTTCACTACAAAGTGCAGACTCTCCAGATCTGCCAGTCAGTTTGCCCTTGGCTCCTTAACGAGTATACTTCCTTTTCTATGATTGAACTGAAGGGCATGATGATTTAGATTATATTGTCATGCCTAGACTTTTATCACTTTCCATGGCATGATGTCTGTCTGTACGTTACTTTGCAATGAGTGGTAGCTTTTAAATTAACGAATAGGAACTAGGATGTACAAAGTCTATTTTTCAAAATAAGAAAAGGGGTTTCTAATTTCTCACCGATGGCTAGCTTGATGTTGTTACAAAGTTTATGATCCTTGTCTTAACTGACATGAAAGATCCCTATTTGCATCTTGATCAAATTTGGTTGACACTTGATCACTGAGCCGAAAGAAAGAAACATAAGGTTCTTTTAATTGCAAACTCACATCTTCCAACCATTTCAGTGGATTCCAAAGAGCACCCTAGTTGCTTAGTTTTATTTGCTGCTGATAACCGTTAGTGCCTTTGAGCTAGATTTTAGATCAAAAAAAAGGGCAGACTTTTTGTTAAAACCATAGGGTGGGATTATGCTCTTTCAACTTGGAATTGGCACCAGGAGGTGATCTGGCTCCAAATTTTCTGGAGGCTTGTGTAGTTATGAGAAGCTTTCTCCGAGACCAGAAATCTATGACGTTGATGCTATAGACATGTTCATGGCCAAGATACTAGCGGCTAGAATGGTTGATGTTAGCTTAGGAAATTAGTATGTTCCTTTCTCAAAATAGATGGTGATTCTTTGATGACAAATGACCATCTTCAAGCAGTAAATGCTCGACTCTGTGATAGATTATCTTGAAAGTAAGGCCCAGATGCATGTAACTCAGAAGTGTGAATGGAAGAACATAGTGCTTAAGCTCTGTGACATGTTGTCCAACACTAACAATGATCGTTCAGAACATTTAGGTTTTTCTACGGAGAGAAGAAAGAGAAGATAAAATGGAAGTCAGGGGGAGAAAATTAAAAATTGCTCTGGATCATCAAGCTTGGTTTTTTTTCAAGAATCGTAGCAACATCTACTATAATGATCACATCTTAGTTACTTTTTTCAGTAGCCCATCATGTCTTAGATCCACCGAATGAATGTTTCACTTAATCATGAATACAAAATGCTAGGATCAAATCCAAAGACAAAATTAGAGCAAGACAAACCTTGTTTAGCTGAACCTGGGGCAGGCATAAGAAGTTTAGGCAAGGGAAGCACTTGGAAAGCAGGTGGAAAAGTGAGATTTTGTAGATGGTTTCATAGATGGTCCAGCACCATAGGTAGAAAAGTTTCTGGCTACTTGGAGACCATCATGAATCGGTTGATATATGTGTAGCTCTCTTGACAGCTCAAAGGCACACTGGATTAAATTAGATACTCAGTAGCCGTTCTAAGAAGGATGTGATATGTCAAGCAGTATTTACGAAATTTGAATGGTTGATTAATGACTGTCTATGGTGATTGCTGCGATTCTGCTGCACGATGACATGATCATGAGGGGATCTGGAAAGTGTTGATTCAATCAGGGAAAATTCAAAGGTGGTCGGTCGATTCATTCAGGTTCTACCCACGGGGGTGCTGATGTCTGTTGAAGTTTGAAAATTTGATTTTTATAAGAGGAACTTTTGACACAAGATGTGTGACTTAAGGTTGACGATTGTCGGTATTTATTCTACATTCTTTGTGATTGTTATGTGAGGGATCCCATGTCTGACAATCAACAAGAATGACTCAAATGTCTGACAATTATAGAGATATGCTAATGGTCTGATCACCAGAAAGCACCATATCATTTTCCATGATGCTGGATTAGGAATGTGGAGATGAATATACTTTGCAAGACTCGAAAACTAGACAAGCAGGACAAAAATGATGATGTAGGTTTTTTGGGCTACACATACATGCTGTGCTGCATATTATTCTGTTAACGACCTATTCTTTATTTCATCTCAAGGCAGATATAAACTTTGCATTTGGTGGGTTCTTTGGTGTCCATCTACCTAATCAATCAAAGCTAACATCGATGAGGCATAGGCTTTGTTATTGGTTGTGATTGTTTAATTGTGATGGACCAGGGATTTGTGTCTCTTCATTAAAGATTTCCTATTTGAATAATTATATCTACCTATTGATGACATAATGAATTTGTGGCAGAAGTCTGAATAAAATTTTTTAAAATATTACTGTTATAGTTAAGTGCTCATGGTCCGGCACATGAGATATTGTCTATTCTGATCCATGAATCTCATGATTTTGCTCTTCAAAAGATGCCTTATGTGAAAAGAATTGTCCCTCAAAGTTTCTTTTGACTTACAACTAATGTTGGACTAATTTTGGCATGGGTTGAGGTCAAAAGCAACGAGAAACAAATTTGGTCCTAAAATATTTTTCTATAATTTTTGACCTTCCCATCTTGCTTCATCATCTATTCATCTCATTTTGAATATCCCTGTTTTCAGTAAGAATAGTTTTTAGATCAGCTGGCAGTTCTTATGCACTGAATTTTATAGTTTCTTGTAGTTTGAGTAGACGAGGGAATCAATGGTTGTCGACTTCGTAAGATAACAACGTTCACTATTTCGGTTTGTGTACAGAGCTTTGTTATGGAGTGTTCTGTTATTTTAATACCATACCTTATTAAAGGATTGAGATTAGGAGAAACCAACAAAGCATATATTTATAAACAAAATGTTATGATTGGAGGAGGTTGATCCATATATACTGTTAAGAAGAACGTTCCTGGAAGATTCACATCAGCACACATTATACGGCAAATTGCTTGATAAAATACTTGATTTAAATGTCCTTCACCGGGCACAATTAAAACCCCTGGAAGATCATATTGTCCTATCAAAGGGTCACCTTCTTCCCTTCGGGTATGGAAGAAGCAAGAGGATTTATAGGCCTTATCTTTTGGCTACTTATCACGGGTCAGTGGCCTCCGCTTCCTATCTCATCCCTGCTGTTATTTGAATCATATCGTGCATGTTTAGCTTTTAGCTTACAAGAGCCTTCTCTTTTATAAACATTGCTAAAACCAAATACATGGTTAATTTGAGATAATGCAACACTGATGCATGAAATCTTTATGCATTTCCTGCACCATATATTGGCAGCTGGATTAGTACTTCTTGTGCCATGTTTGCTCTGCATTTTATGGAATAAGGGGTTAGAGATTCATGTGGTTATTTAAGAAGAAAAAAGAGGACTTAATTTCTATGGACGTCAGAAAGAGCCATTGGAGTTTCTTGGTGAATTCCTTTGGTCGTAGGCGGGAGGGATGGTAAATTAAACAAAGAGTGAAAAGGAGAAGGTTGATAAACTCGGTTGGACCCAAAATTTAATGGCTCAAGTTTTTAAATCAAACTAAGTCCTGACTCGTACATCAAGTCCTAGTAATAGGCCTCACCAGGGCGCATCTCTCCTCCAGTTTGAAAGGCTGAAAGGGCGGCATGGTTGTACGGTTGGTACCGTAGTTAGGCTACAGTTGCTGGGCTGGTCGGGTAAGCTTCTGCTACGTATAAGAAGAGCAACTGGACCTGGGTAAGATTTGGAAACCTTTCCTTTTAAAATTTTGGACAAGCTGTGGGTAGAAGAGCAGACTTCCACTTTAAAGAAACTACTGCCTTTTAAAACAGCGTAGCTTCTACTCTGTGTTAATACTACACGGAATTCTTAATCCACTTCTTAGCATAATTAAGTCTCTTCTGAGTTCTGAAACTTATAGACTGATTATTATTTGGAACATCATGTAAAACATAAGATCAGCGAAAGGGAATAGAAGCCAAAATAATGAAAAGGGATGGCATGTAAACATAAGATTAAGTTATTGAAAGGTTCTTTGATAGCATGTAAACATAAGATTAAGTTATTGAAAGGTTCTTTCTCCCAGAAAAACAAAAACAGTCATCCAAATGACTAATTAAAGTCAGCAGTAATCTCAATACCGAGTTTGCAATAGTTGTTAAGCTGCATCCGAAGGGAATCCAACTTATGACCTCACCGATTTGGGAATAGAGCCCCTGGTTTAAAACCGTTCCACGGTCAGAGCTGCTGAATGAATAAATAACGGCCAATACGATAGCCTCAGAGTTTCACTGGACTAAGGGCGTATTTGTTTCCTAATTGGAATCAAAATTGAAATTATAATTAAAAAAATATCGAAATGAAAATCTGAAGACCAAATCTTCTAATGCATTTAGCTCATCATGGAATCTGAAAGGTATTTGTATACAAGAGAAATATAGGGTTTGAATTGTCAAAAATAGGAACAATTCTCATTCCCTTCTATTGTCAAAATGGAAATAGGATTTTTTCCGATCAAATTGTTGGAAGGAGAGTTACTCATTTTTATTTCTATTCAACAGTTCAACGCCTCCCAATCAAATATGCCCCAAGTGTGCTAATGATGTGTATTAAAATAGCTGCCACGAGATTATTATTCCATGAGAATATTAGCACCAAACAATCATAAAATGATGGCCGTTATTTATTTACCATTTGCATTGTTTATTAAATTAAACTAATATATTAAAATTTAAGTTTAGCTAGACAATTATAATTTTTATGTACTTTTCTGAGCTAAAGGGAGGGACTCGCCTGCATTGTAACGAGTGATGCTTTTATATGGATATGAATGGCTCATGTCCAGATACTTAGGATGCACCATGATTGGAACCCTGATTACGGGACCACTAATAGGAGTAGAACAACCACAAGGATGAGTCCTTGTTCATTAATATAATTGATATTTAAGAAGAAAAAAAAAATATTCCACCAGCAATTGTGTGGACAGATGATTGCATTATTTTTCAGTTATTGGCTGCTATATCACATTATAATTGAAGGCAAATTACAACTATTAAATCTGTTGATATTTAAATCTAACTAATTTAGTTTAAAAAGATTTTATGTAAACAATGATTATTATAGTCATTATAACCGTCAGTAGCACTTTGATGGGGATTATGATATTACGAATTTTACAAACTTTTTTAAAATATTAAAACCTGGTCAGTTCGTCTTGATCTGGATGTCTATTTAATTATTAATCCCTACTAGTATGTACACAATATGTGTGCATAGGATCATGCTTTCCATGATACAGGAATCGTTGGGATTCATGTGAAATCGTCAATTTTTACATCTGAATATCCTATTTTTACACATGAATCTCCCATTTCATTTTTCCTCCTCACATTTTCATTTTCAATGGCATCATTTGCTCATTTTGTAATATTAAAACTCGAATGTCACTACCCTGAACCAGACCACCTGGAACTTAAAAATAAAAAATAAAAAAAATAAAAAAATAAAAAGAAGAAGAAGAAGAAGAAGAAGAAGAAAAATACATTCCTTTACACCCTAATAGTATTATCTTCCGTTTTGCATCCTTACAGGGGCATGTTCTTCCTCCTTCCAATTCTTGAACGACTGCACCTACCCAGTGTGGGCCGGCACCCTTTCCGGCGCCGGCAGCCCTTCACTGGCCCAAACATGATTCCAGCTTCAGCCGGGCCAATCCACATCCCTTGCCGCTCCCCCAGCATGGTCGGGCCGCTTCTGGGGCCGGACCAACTGTTCCACCAACCACGTCACCGGCAAATTCTCCTGCACCACCGCCGACTGCTCCACCGGAAAGGTCTCATGTGATGGCTTGGGCGGCACTCCCCCCCGCCACCCTCATCGAAATCACTCTAGGCACCAATGGCGGCAAGGACTTCTACGACATCAGCCTCGTCGACGGCTTCAACGTGCCGGTGTCCATGGCTCCGATGGGAGGGAAAGGAGATTGCAAAGTGACGAGCTGCCCGACCGACGTGAATGAGGTTTGTCCGGAGGAATTGAGGGTGGTTGAGGGAGACGGCACAGGGGTGGTGGCTTGTAAGAGTGCTTGTGAGGCGTTTGGAGATCCAAGGTATTGCTGTACTGGGGCGTATGGGGGTCCCAACACATGCAAGCCAACCCAACTACTCCAAGGTGTTTAAGGGTGCTTGTCCTTTGGCTTATAGCTATGCCTATGATGATGCCAGTAGCGCTTTCACCTGCGCTGGTGCTAGCTATGTCGTTACGTTTTGTCCTTGATTAAGGTTTGCCATATCAAGTATGGTTGCAAGATCTAGATAAGATTATTCTCTTCGATGATTGTATCACAAAAGACTTATTGCTTAAAAAATATCCTTCTCTTTCTATTGAAAAGAGAAAAAAATAAATTTCCAGCCATGGACTGAAAAAAAAAAAAAATCAGTGTAAATTGGAACCAATCTGGGCAGCGGGTCAATGCTCAAAAATCCCAAATCTACTTTAGCAAAAGGATGAACATCAGAATCAAACAATATATCGTGGATCTTTTCAATGTGCGGCTGACTGAAGGAATCTGGAACTCTCTCGGTGTGCCTCTCTCAAGTACTAAATTGGGTTGTCAGGCTGTTGCACCCCTTTTTGATAGAATAAACATGAGGCTGGATGCTTGGAAGTGGAAACATTTGTCATAGGCCGGCCGTCTCACCCTGTTTTAGTCTGTCCCGAGTTCTTCCTAGCTATATTCATCTTTTGTCTGATGTCCCGGTCCCTCAGAAGGTCATTACCGATCTGGAGAAGATATTTAAAGCCTTTCTTTGAGGCCATGATGTTGGAAGTAAGAAGTTATATCTAGTGGCTTGGGATACTGTTTGATTGCCCAAACGCAATGGAGGCCTAGGTCTACATTCGTTTTGGATTCGTAGGCAAGCTTTAATGGGGAAGGCCGCAGTCAATCTGATGGTGAACAGGGACTGCTTGTGGGCAAGGCTGGTGATCTCGAAGTATAACTTCACCAACTAGACGGACTACTCTCCTAGAAGGCATTTCTGCTTTGTGGCGCTCCATCTTCAATACGGACAAGGTGTTGAAATATGTCTTAAGATGGCAAGTATCGGAAATGGCCGCAACATTTGACTCTTGCATGGTCCATGGTTGTCTAAAGTGCCTCCAATCGGATGTTTTTTTTATATTGTGCAGTTATGAGTCATAAATGAATCCATCAATTCTTCTAGAAATAGCTTGGTAAAATCTTTTGCTTCTGGTATAGCTGTCATTTTTGCTTTCCATTTTTTTGGCAAAGGTTTTAAAATCTTGCAAACAAGTTTATAGTTAGTATGAATTTTATCAAAACCATTTAGAGCATTGATAATATTAATAAATTTAAAAAATATTTCAAAAATAAACTAATATTTATTCATTTTAAATATTTCATATTTATGAACAAGCAAATTAATTTTAGATTCTTTAACTTAGCTCATTCCTTCATGAGTTATTTCTAATTTTTTCTAAATTTTTTTTAATTGATGTACATATAAATATTCTATAAAATTCATATACATCAAGAGAGCAATAAAGAATATTGGTGGATTTAGCATTTAATTGAGCCATCTTCTTATTAAATTCATCCCAATTCTTTTCTATTTTAGGAATAGACATACCATTAATTTCAATTATATGTGTGTGGTCATCTAGTTATTACTTCCCACATGTATAATTTGTGCCATTGAATAATGGTGGTCTAGATGTGGACCGATTTTCAGCAAGTGATGAACTAAATAGGGTTGCCATGATCTTTTACTCTTTGACCGCTAGGTTAATAAAAAATATTAGAGCACTCACTCTAATATTAATTGTTGCCTAGAGGTAGCAACCTAAGAGGAGGATGAATTGGATTCTTTTAAAATTTTATTCAAATTTGCTTTCTAAATAAATATGTGCTTTAACTTAAGTAAAATAAAGAGTTTGTGAGATGAAGACTTTAAACTACAGCGAAAGTAAGATAGTGCATGCAAATCAATAATCTAAACAATGCAAATCAGAAATAATAGCAAAGTAAAGAAAGCAAGAAAAGTAAGAAATAAAGTCATAAGATAAATATACGAAGTTTATAGTGGTTCGGTGCAATCTGCTTTCCAAGCTTTTCTTAGGATTTTCACTATAATCCTTTTTTTATTATAGTGTGTTTATTTTTTGAGACTCACAAATAAATCTAGTTGATTTTTTCAGGAGCACCAATTAAAATCTTACATCAATAGTTTTTTGGGCTCACTATCAACCCAATTGATTTTTCGGGCTTACTAACCAAAACTTACAATGTCCAATTCCGATCTTGAACGGACCAATCTTCAAGTTTTTTTCCTCCAAAGAAATTTAAAAAGAAACAAAAATACAAGTTAAGAATTTCAGCATAAAAATAAAAATAAAATTTTAAACTTCTTGAGAGCGAAGAAGAGGTTGAATGATCGGCTCTTTTGAAGCTTGAGTACTTTTCTTTGAGGCTTGAGAAAATGCTTAAAAAATTATAGAAGATAGCTTTGAATGCCTTCTGAAATCACTAAATAATCCCTCTTTTTTCTCTCTTTTTGATGTGCAATGAAATCCCCCTTATTTAAAAATGATTTCTCACTTAATCCTACTTAATCTTCCTTCCAAATTGATTCTCTATCTTTAAATATCCTTAGAGATTGTTGAAGAATGAGTTTTAGCCATTGAAAGCTCTGAAATAGCCATTGAAAAAATTACAAAAACTAACTGTTAAAGGCTGACACGCGTTTAAAGACTTCTCCTTTTTTTTTTGAGATATTTTGATTTTACTTTGAGATGACTCAAAAATTTTCGAGTCATTTCAGTCTCAGTTCATAGAAATAAGATTTCTATTTTCTGAAATGAAAATGACTCGAGCTGATTTCGAGTTCTCTCAAATCTATGCCAGAGCATTATGCTAGCATGTCAAATAGCTTGGAGATGACTCTAACTAGAAATGGCTCTAAATTTTCTAGAGATGATTTTAAATTTTTTGGAGATGACTTCTGATAGGAACGCGATGTTATCGTTAAGACACCATGTTTATCAGTTTAATCCTACTTCTTAAAATTATTGAAAATGCGTAGATAGTAGTGAGTCAGGTCGAATCCACAGGGAATGTAGTGTTTTTAGATTTGAAATCTTTGATTTTTTTTTGAGAAAAAAAAAGAAAATAATTTGAATTTTGAAATAAAAACTGAAGTCGGAAGATTGAAAATAAAAATTAAAAGATGCAGAAATTTAAATTTGGTACTAAGATCTATTAGTTAGATCTTAGCATCTACTTGCAAAGCAATAATTTAAAGTGCAGAAATTAAATTATAATAAAAATAAAAAGCAAAAAATTAAAATACAAAAATAAAATTTTTATTAATTAAAATTTTAAAATTTAAATACATAAAATTTAAAAAGAAAAAAATAAAATAAAATAGCCTGATCTCTGATCTTGGATCGGCATTGGCAAAAAGATGGTGTAGAAGCTCGGCTCTTCTTCTCGGCATCCGTTGCTTCGAAGCAGTCTTTAACCCATAGCCTGGCTTCGTCCTGTACCAAAGCTTCACCTTGATCGGAGATATTGATTTTTGGAGGCCTGGGATCCTTTTTATAGAGCTAGGAGGGCTGGAAAGTTTGTTTCTAAGCAATGTGGGACTAATGATCTTTGTAATCATCAAAATCTGAATAAAATTTGAATTAAAACAGCTCTGATATATCTCTGATAAATCTGATAAAATCCAGCCATTCAATCGAAATCCAACAGTCCAAAAATCATCAAAATCGGATGCAGATCAGCTCAGATCGGGTCGGATTAAATTCTGGCCATTGGATCGCGTTTGATGGAGGAAATCTGGCCGCAAATCACACGCCTGAGAATTTGATCGCCGTCGGGAGCTTTTTGGACCGTCAGATCGTCGCCTGGATCGAGCGCTGCCGTCCGATGGTGATCCGCGTGATGTTTGGAGCTGAATAAAATTTGGAAGCAACCACAACCATCCGATCCTGACCGCAAACAACCACATCCGTCCGATCGCGCAATCACTGTTCCCATGGACCGCGTGGACCGGCTGCACCGCACACCGCAGCCAATCAGCACTTCTGTTATCGAGCGAAAAGACTAAATTATATCCTTGTGAGCCGTGATAAATTTCTGTAGACCCTTTAGGGGTCTAGGTCCACCACGTGGCAAACTCTGATTCGCCGGATTTTGCTGAGCTGGCGGTCCACGCCTGGATTGTGGACCGACTGATGGCTTCAACGGCTGAGTCGGCTTTGATGGCTTGGCTTGGCTTGGTGGCTCGGCTTGCGAAGCCGTTTGAGCAGTTTTCTTTTTTATTTAATTTTTATTTATTTTATATTTTTTAAAAATTCATATCTTTTCCATTGTAGCTCTGTTTTACTTGAAATTTATTTCGTTGTGATCAGAAAAATGAGCTCTTTCTATTGATTATAAAATTTTATTTTTTAATTTTTATTATTTTTTTATTATTTTTTAATTAATTTTTTAATTAATAAAAATATAAATTTTTTAAAAATTATATATAAATTAATTAATAATTTTTAAAAATTAATATAAATTAATTAATAAATTAATATTTTATTGGTGAATTTATGATGCTTATCACACCCTCCAACTTAAGCTTTGCTCGTCCTCGAGTAAAGAAAGAATTTAGTTTTAAATACCTTTTAACTTTAGAGTTTCGAATTTTACTTAAGCAATTTTCAAAATAGCTATTGATATTCAGTAGAGCTTAAATGAGACATATCATTGGGGTATTAATACTTATCAATAGAAAAATTAAGTAAAGAACATTAAATTTTTCAGAACTTTTTCTAAATTATTCCACTTTTATCTCTGATTTGTCTAAACTTTCATATAGACAGGTGTATTACTACTTCCGTCCTTCATTTATTGATTTTTATTTTTATATTACCCACTTTTTGACATGAATATCATTGCTTACTTAGGCAACGGAATCCGATTACTTGGTGGGAAATCAATATTTTTTTTTTCTTCTTTTTTTTATTTTTTTTTTAACATTGTACCACTATTGAGTGTCTTAACTCCTTAAGCTTTCTATTTGATCCATGTAGCGAGTCTTTGGCCAATGACTCCCAAACCAGTTGGCTTTAGGGCACTAGGTATAGAATACCCCTTGGGCTTACTAGCTCGAATCAAATAGGCTACGAGTTAAGACTAGCTTTACAACGAGCTTCTTTGCCCTTCCCATCTTTTGATGCGAAACTCAATGCTTGCTTAGGCAAAGAGGCCCGGTTACTCAACGAGAAGTACTTGAAAACTATTTTATTAAAATAAAGTTTTATATGAAGAAACGTATAGTTACCCTACACAAGCCTATAAAAAGTAGACTTTTCTTTGATGCTAGTAGAAATAATTAAAAATGCTCCAAGGAAAAAAATTTTATGTTCTAGACTTAACTCTTTATTGAATTTTCTTAATACTTGATTCCTCAATATCTCATAGATTCTCTAATCTGTGCATCAATTTTTTTTTAAAATGCTTAGTTTTATTCGATTCTTAAGCATAATCAAGTATCTAAATACTAAATACTAACTTTTTTGAGAACTTAAAATTTTAAAAAAAATTTTATTTTTCTCTCCCCCCAACTTAATCGACATTGTCCTCAATGGAGAAGAAAAAATAAAGGATGTAATAAAGAACATAGAAGAATACACCTAACTCAGTATATATATATATATATATTTATATTTATTTATTTATTTATTTATTTATTTATTTATTTATTTTTTGGTCCAGTACATGCCTTTACAAATTTGAGCTCTCCCTCCAACTTATTCAAATTATCCTAAAAAGAAAATAAACTAAAAAGATAAATTAGATAAAAACTAAATATTGGGTTGCCTCCCAACAAGCGCTAAGTTTACCGTCTTCAGCCAGACACAATGTAACTCACTATCCTGTGTCGAATATTGGATTGACAAATTCCAATGGTTTTGGATTGCCAATCTCAAAAAGTTGATTTTTAATTCCATTATTAATATAATCTTTATTAATTTTAGGAATATAATTTATGATTCCATTCTCAGATCCATATTTATTAAGAATTTCTCCTATTTGTTTTTCTAAAATGCTCATGAATGGAGTTTTAGGAGTTAAGTTTGATTCAATGGGTGCTGAAATGATGACTAAAGGCGATTTTAATTCTGGAGGTAAATTAATGTGATCCTGCTTAAACAACTCCATTGACATTTCATTACATGCCTTTTGATTTTTATAAGAAGAACCAGCTTCTAGGATTGAAGGGAATAGGACGTTAGGTTTATAAGTCTCGGGTAAATTATCTATACTCTTTTTCTTTATTTCTATCTCATTTAAACTAGAACTAGCATCAGTACTAATTTCTGGCTTGGGTTCTTCTATGTGGTTAGTCTCAGTACTAACCAGTTTCTCTAAATTTTCATTTTGGCTAGCATCAGTACTAGCCTCTCTCATCTGGTCTTGGTATGGGTCCATAAGAATCCTATAGCTTTTAAGTTCAGAAATTACTTTGGCATTCTCAAATTGGAGATTCTTAGATGAAATATTAGATTGATAATTTAATCCAGATGGTTGGTGGTCATTAGGTGGGTTGTTTGAAATTAGTAGGTTCGGTAGTTGATCTAGTTATCTCCTCATGTTAGACTCAACTAATTGTCTTATTTGAGCTTCTAGTCTGGTGATAGATTGCTGTTGAGTTAGAATTAATTGTTGAAGTTGGTTAAATCTATCATCAGCTAGATTGGTCTGTTGAGGATGTGGGTATGAGGGCTGATTATAATATGATGGCTGGATAAACTGACTAGGCTGATCATTATTATAGGCATAATTTTGATATTGGGATCTATTTTGATAATGTTGCTCAAGTGAAATTTGGGTCTGAGCCTGAGTCTGTTGGGTTGTCCAAGAAAAATTAAAGTTACTCCAATCTGAATTATATGAATTTGAAAATGGGTCATTAATCAATTTGGAGTATCCTTGAGTAGCTTGAACTTGTTCTTGGATAAAATATGGAAACTGTGCAGTCATAAAATATTCACTTACTGATGGGTTGGACTAGCACAGATTGAATAATTCTCCTGATAATTAGGAGATTGTTGACCTAGGGTTAGGAGTTGATCTATTTTCTGAGCAAGAAGGTCAACTTTATCTAATTTTTGGACTATTAGATTCATATTAGCCATTTGATTATTATGTTTAATGTGAATCAACTATTCAATTAAGTTCAACTAAATCAGAAAAAGTAATTTCCTACCATGCATATATTAGTGTAACCCTAATGTATGGTTCAAAAAAAAATTTAGAATAATTTTTTTATTATTTTTATTTTATTATAAATTAATTTTTTATTTATTAATTTTAATTTAATTTAATTATTATTTTTAATATTTTTTTAGTTAGTTTAATTTTAATTTTAATTTTATTTTATTTTATTTTATTTTTAAAGGAGTAAGAAGAAGAAAGAAAGAAGAGTTCTAAAGAAGAGGTCCTAAGGAGTCCTAGAATTAAGAAGAAAGAGAAGAATTAGGTTTAATTAGGTTTGATGTTGGTTAGCAATCAAGTTGGTCAATCAATCCTGACTAAGGATTATCCTAGATCTAGACAGCTCCTAACTACCAAGGTCACCTTCAAGCCCTCCAAGTGTAGGATTAGCCAATCAACTGACCAGGTAAGTGTAAGATCGATGGGAGTCCTCCCGTTGCTTGCCTTAGACACCAATTGTGCTTGGCCAGGTAAGCAAACGGAACCAATTAGAAACCATCTTCCTTCGGGCCCAGTCGTCCCTGAATCACTTTCCTAGACACCAGTCAAATTGACTTATCCTAACCCAGTTCAACTCTTAGGATTCCTTGTCCTATTGAGCTCGAGTTCCTAGGGTTGGTGTCTAATTGATTTTAATTTAAAGGTTTAGGTCAATGCAGGATGTTGGTTGGTTGTTTGTGGGCTAAGGAAGGGTGATCAAATCCCCACCTTATCTTATTTAATTGAGTATTGCCCTTAATTTGATTTAATATGATATGCACAAAAAAAAAAAAATTCAATCAAAGGGTTCTATGCAATTTAAACTAGATGCATGCAACTAATTGAATTCTGAAAGGCTTACCTTACCTCCAGCAATCACCAAAAAAATAAAAATAAAAATAAAGATAAAAATAAAACTAATATGATGCATGCTCTAACCAGTTAGGGTTTCCAATCTTATCATGAGGCTTTTAATTAGATTTAAATAAATATTTTTTTAAAATTAATTTAAAAAATAAAATAAATAAATAAATAAAATAAAAAGAAAAGAGGACTAGGGTTAGGATTGATCTCACCAAAATTTGATGCTTTCTTCGTTTTCTCCATTTTTTTTCTACAAAATAAATAAAAAAAATTAGTAAGCAATATTAAAAAAAATATAATTAATTTATAAAAAAAAAATCAAAGAAATCAAAGAAAAAAATAGCATCTATTCCTTCCTTGGCAACGACGCCAAAAACATGATAGGAACGCGATGTTATCGTTAAGACACCGTGTTTATCAGTTTAATCCGACTTCTTAAAATTATTGAAAATGCGTAGATAGTAGTGAGTCGGGTCGAATCCACAGAAAATGTAGTGTTTTTAGATTTGAAATCTTTGATTTTTTTTTTGAGAAGAAAAAGAAAATAATTTAAATTTTGAAATAAAAACTGAAGTCGGAAGATTGAAAATAAAAATTAAAAGATGCAGAAATTTAAATTTGGTACTAAGATCTATTAGTTAAATCTTAGCATCTACTTGCAAAGCAATAATTTAAAGTACAGAAATTAAATTATAATAAAAATAAAAAGTAAAAAATTAAAATGCAAAAATAAAATTTTTATTAATTAAAATTTTAGAATTTAAATATATAAAATTTAAAAAGAAAAAAAATAAAATAAAATAGCCTGATCTCTGATCTTGGATCGACATTGGCAGAAAGATGGTGTAGAAGCTCGGCTCTTCTTCTCGGCACCCGTTGCTTCGAAGCAGCCTTTAATCCATAGCCTGGCTTCGTCCTGTACCAAAGCTTCACCTTAATCGGAGATATTGATTTTTGGAGGCCTGGGATCCTTTTTATAAAGCTAGGAGGGCTGGAAAGTTTGTTTCTAAGCAATGTGGGACTAATGACCTTTGTAATCATCAAAATCTGAATAAAATTTGAATTAAAATAGCTCTGATACGTCTCTGATAAATCTGATAAAATCCAGCCGTTCAATAGAAATCCAACGGTCCAAAAATCATCAAAATCGGATGCAGATCAGCTCAGATCAGGTCGGATTAAATTCTGGCCGTTGGATTGCGTTTGATGGAGGAAATCTAGCCGCAAATCATGCGCCTGAGAATTTGATCGCCGTCGGAAGCTTTTTGGACCGTCAGATCGTCGCCTGGATCAAGCGCTGCCATCCGATGATGATCCGCGTGATGTCTGGAGCTGAATAAAATCCGGAAGCAACCACAACCATCCGATCCTGACCGCAAACAACCACATCCGTCCGATCGCACAATCACTATTTCCATGGACCGCATGGACCGGCCGCACCGCACACCATAGCCAATCAGCACTTCTGTTGCCGAGCGAAAAGACTAAATTACCATTATGAGCTGCGATAAATTTCTGTAGACCCTTTAGGGGTCTAGATCCACCACGTGGCAAGCTCTGATTCGCCGGATTTTGCTGAGCTGGTGGTCCACGCCTGGATTGTGGACCGACTGATGGCTTCAATGGCTGAGTCGGCTTTGATGGCTTGGCTTGGCTTGGTGGCTCGGCTTGCGGAGCCGTTTTCTTTTTTATTTAATTTTTATTTATTTTATATTTTTTAAAAATTCATATCTTTTCTATTTTAGCTTCGTTTTATTTGAAATTTATTTCGTTGTGATCAAAAAAATGAGCTCTTTCTATTGATAATAAAATTTTATTTTTTAATTTTTATTATTTTTTTATTATTTTTTAATTAATAAAAATATGAATTTTTCAAAAATTATATATAAATTGATTAATAATTTTAAAAATTAATATAAATTAATTAATAAATTAATACTTTTATTGGTGAATTTATGATGCTTATCACACACTAAGTCTTGAACTCAAAAATTCTTTCTTTGAAGATCTTGACTTAGTAAATTTATAGAGATCTTTTTCAATAAATATTTCTTCAATTTTAATATCTAAAAAAATCTATATATATTCTTAAAATACATGATTAAATATATAATATACTCAAAGTTTGGCAATCATTAAAATCAATCATGAAGTCAATAATGGAGAAGAGAGAAAAAAGAAAGAGAGAGAAATGATCCTCATTTTCTCTTTCTCAAAATAGAGTCTATTGGTGCAAAATCTGGTCGACGTCAGATCGAGCTGGAGTTGAGGAAGAAGACGTCGTCGTCAGTGATCTGCAAAATAAAGTTTCATTTGGAGTTGATGGTGGTGGCTCCGGTAGGATCCTCCGATGATCAAGTCAGCTCTTCTTACCAATAAAAATGGAGTGCTTAGGAGAGAGTTCAGCATAGTTTTTGGAAAGGAGAAGAGAGCTTAGAGAAAATGTATCTGGAGGATCTCTTTTATAGATGGAGCCTGAAGTAGATTGATAGTGACAGTCGTAGTCATTCGATAGCTGGCCGCTTGGAGTCACGTAGGGTTTGTTACAAAGAGGGGCATCGCCTGTAGCAGACTGATAGTGACAGCCGTAGCCATCCAATAACTGACCGCTCAGGATCGTGCGATAGGGATGCCACCTGCAGTAAATTAATAGTGACAGCCATAGCCGTCCAATAGCTGGCCGCTCAGAGCCACGTAAAAGGGGCACCGTCTGTAGCAGATTGATAATGACAATCGTAGCCGTCCGGTACTGAGCCGCTTGGGGCCATACGGAGGGGTGAAAATTTTTGACGTATGTCAATTTCAAAGGAGTTTAGATTTCTAAAGAGAATACGGCTAGAGGAGATCATCCGGGAGGAATACTACTTGAAATCTGAAAGTAATCTGCTGGAGGAATCCGAATGAAGTTTTACTGATGGAGAAGTCCAGAAGGAGTCTGACTGACGGAAAAGTTTGTCTGAAAGAGTTCGACTCATGAAGAAGTTTGGCTAAAGAAGAAGTCTGAAAATAGTTTGACTCTTGGAGGAACTCGACTGAAGGAGGAGTTCGGAAGGAGTTCGACTCCTGGAGGAATCTAATTGAAGAGGAATCCATCTGAAGGAGAGGTCTGAAAAAAGTTCGACTTCTGAAGGAATCCATTTGAAGAAGAAGTTTGGAGAAAGTTTGGCTCCTGGAGGAATCCGATTGAAGGAGAGGTCCGAAAGGAGTTGGACTCTTGGAAGAATCCAACTGAAGAAGAAGTCCGGAAGGAGTTTGGCTCCTGAAGAAATTTGACTAAAGAAGAAGTTCAGAAAAAATTTGGCTCCTAGAGGAATCCAATTGAATGAGAAGTTCGGAAGGAGTTTGACTCTTAAAAAAATCCGATTGAAGGAGAAGTCCAGAAGGAATTCGGCTCCTAAAGAAATTTGACTAAAGTAGAGGTCCGAAGGAAGTTCGGCTCCTGAAGAAATTCATCTGAAGGAGAAGTCTGGAGAGAGTTCGGCTCCTAGAGGAATTCGATTGAAGTAGAAGTCCGAAAGAAGTTCGGCTCTTGGAGGAATCCATCTGAAGGAGAAGTCTGGGAGGAGTTCGACTTCTGGAGGAATCTGACTAAAGAAAAGATCCAGAGATAGTTCGGCTCCTGGAGGAATCCAACTGAAGAAGAAATCTAGAAGGAGTTCAACCACTGAAGGAGTTTGGCTAAAGCTCGACCACTGAAGGAGTTCGGTTGGGATTCGACTACTGAAGAAATTCAACTGGGGTTCGACCGCTAAGGAGTTTGGCTAGCTAAAGGAGTTCGGCTAAGGTTCGACCGCTTCGACTGGGATCCGATCGTTGGAGGAGAATTTTTGATCGAAGCTCTTTCGTGATTATCAGTTGCATTAGACTAAATATTAGGCTGAACTTCGATGGGAGCGAAATTTATCCCCAACAATAGTCTCCCCACTTTCGAGTTCGAAATTCGAAGAAAGGAAGTATAAAAAGAATGACTACCGAAGTCCTTTTTTGGGCTCTACATCCATTCAGATTGAAGTTTGGAGGAGATCTTATCTCCTGTCCTGGGTCTCCGCACTTGTTGCTTGTTGCGAACGTCGAGCTCATTATGGACGTTGGACTAGGATCTCTCTTATAAATTAGGATAAGGTTCTGTCTTTCGCATTTGACGTAGTCAGGTTGTAGTGAAAAAACTCAAGTAAGAATTCTCCACCAAGCTTCTTTCTTCTTCACGTTTTTGGTCTACGAGGTTCTGACTTTTGCTCATGTTAGGATGGGGTTCTCCTTCTATTCTTAACAAGCTATAAGGATACATTAGAATCATTGTCAAAGCCTCTCCTCTCACCTCCTCTAAAATGAATGAGGCCTTCGGCTTTGCTCACGTTAGGATGAGGTTCTCCTCCTATTCCTAATAGACTGTAAGGGCACATTGGGATCGTTGTCGGGGCCTCTTCGCTTACCTCATCTAAAATGAACGAGGCCTTCGACTTTGCTTTCACTAGGACGAGGTTCTCCTCCTGGGCTGTAAGGGCGCATAAGGGCCATTGTCAGGGCCTCTCCTCTCATCTCATCTAAAATGAACGAGGTCTTCAACTTTGCTTATGTTAGAACGAGATTCTCCTCATATTCCTAATGGACTATAGGGACGCATAAGGGCCGTTGTCAGGGCCTCTCCCCTCGTCTCATCTAAAATGAACGAGACCTTTGACTTTGCTCATGTTAGGATGAGGTTCTCCTCTTGTTCCTAATGGACTGTAGGGACGCATAAGGGCCATTATCAGGATCTCTCTTCTCATCTTGTCTAAAATGAACGAGGTCTTCGACTTTGCTCACATTAGGATGAGATTCTTCTCCTATTTTTAATGGAATGTAGGGGCACATAAGGGCCATTATCAGGGCCTCTCCCCTCATCTCATCTAAAATGAACGAGGTCTTCGACTTTGCTTATGTTAGAACAAGATTCTCCTCTTATTTCTAACGGACTATAGAAGCGTATAAGGGCCGTTGTCAGAGCCTCTCCCCTCATCTCATCTAAAATAAACGAGATCTTCGATTTTGCTCATGTTAGGATGAGGTTCTACTCCTATTCCTAACGGACTGTAGGGGCGCATAAGGGTCATTGTCAGGGTCTCTCTTCTCATCTCATCTAAAATGAACGAGGCCTTCAACTTTGCTCACGTTAGGATGAGATTCTCCTCCTATTTCTAACGGACTGTAGGGGTGCATAAGGGCCGTTGTCGGAGCCTCTCTCCTCATCTCGTCTAAAATGAACGAGGTCTTCAATTTTGCTCACGTCGGGACGAGGTTCTCCTCCTATTCCTAACGGACTATAGGGACACATAAGGGCCGTTGTCAGGGCCTCTCCCCCCATCTCGTCTAAAATGAACGAGGCCTTCAACTTTGCTTATGTTAGGATGAGGTTCTCCTCCTTCTCCTAACATGACCACTATTGATTGCTTCTTCTCTATCATCATATAGTTTTTGTACCAAAAAACTATAATATTGAAATGAAGAAGTTTTATTGAAGAAAAATTACTGATAGTATATCCTCAGATTTTCTAAATTCCAAGATCGTAGGAACGTTATTACTCCGAGCTCCTTTAGGTGATAAGTTTCAGGTCGGATGACCTCCTCTACTTCATACGGCTCTTCCTAATTTGGAACAAGCTTTTCCTGGCTCTGAAGCTGAGAGATGGCAGCTCGCCGAAGCACTAAGTCCTCTACTCTGAATGTTTTATCTCTGACTTTGGAGTTATAGTATCGAGCCACCCTTCGTCTGTAGGCCACCATTCGAACTCAAGCTTCCTCTCTTTTTTCTTTCAGAAGATCGAGATCGACTCTGAGGTCCAGTGAGCTACGCTGCTCATCGAAGGCCATGACCTGTGCTGATGGGAGCTTAAGCTCGATTGGGATGATTGCCTCCATTCCAAAGGCCAAGATGAACAGTATTTTTTCAATCGGTAGCATTTGAGTAGTTTGGTACGCCCAGAGGATATGGTAGAGTTCATCCTCCCAAGCCCCCTTTGTCCTGTTGAGTCTTATCTTGACACCTTACAGCAGGATTTGGTTAATCCCTTCAGCTTTCTCATTTGTCTGTAGGTGAGCTACCGACGTGAAGTGATGAAAAATGTTTAGATCTTCGTAGAACTCAGCGAACCTCATCTCAGTAAACCGTTGCCCGTTATCTATTATGAGGGTTCGGAACAGACCGAACCGATAGACGATTGACTTTCAGATGAAGTTCTATACCTTGATCTCGATAATTTTTGCTAGTGGTTCGGCTTCGATCCATTTGGTAAAGTAGTCGATCGTGATCATGAGGAACTTTCATTGTCCGAATGCCATTAGAAAAGGGCCAAGTATATCCATTTTTCACTGCACAAATGGCCAAGGTGCGCTCAGTGGAGTAAGCTTGAAGGCCGGTTGTCTTTGTATGTTTGCATTTTTCTGATAGTGATCATATTTCTTGATATACTTCTGGTGCAAGGTCGGCCAATAATACCCTTGCCGAAGTAGTTTTTATGACAGGGACCTGGCTCCTACGTGACTTTCATAAATTTCTTCATGCACTTTCCATAATATGAAGTCGGCCTCTGAAGATCGGAGACATCTCAGCAGCGGCAGCGAATACGATCTCTTATACAACTTGTCCTCATACAAAATGTACTGAGAGGCTTGATTTCTGAGTTTTCGAACTTCTTTCGGATCACGAGGAAGAACTCCCTCTTTGAGATAGGTAACTAACGAGTCGATCCAACTCGGCTCGAGCTCCGTCTTCATAATAAACTATGATTTCTCTGAGCTTGGACATTTTAGAGTTTCAAAAAATACTTCTTTGGGCAGTTCGGTTGGGATTAAAGTGGCTAATTTAGAGATGAGGTTGGCTCTTATATTTTCGACCCTCGGAACCTATCGAATGCCAAAACTGCCAAAGGTCGAAGTCAAATTCTTCACTTTCTCGAGGTATTTCATCATACTTTTCTTCCATGCTTCATACCTTCCACTAACTTGGCTGACCACCAATTGAAAATCACTGTAGACTTGAAGCCGATCTACTGTTAACTCTTTCGCTATTTTTAATTCGACGATCAGCACTTCATATTCGGCCCCGTTATTAGTTGCAGAAAATTCGAAGCATAGCACGTACTCGATTATGACTCTCTCGGAGTTGACTAAGACTAATCTCGTACCTGCTTTAGTAGAGTTGGACGAATCATTCACGTGCAGGATCCAAAAATCTTCAAGAAGGTCGGCACTTTCTTCAAAGAGGCTCGGTTGCAACCACGAGATGCCAGTCTTACTCTATTCAAGCTCGGCTTCATCTGAAATGGTATATTCAACTATGAAGTCGGTCAGTGCCTGAGCCTTGATCATCGATCGAGGTTGGTAGTTGATGTCAAACTCTGTTAATTCAACGGCCCATTTTGCAACTCTTTCGAAAGCATCCATTTGATGAAGAATTGCTTTGATCGGCTGGTCAGTGAGGAGCATTATAGCATATCCTTGGAAGCAAGATCGAAGTCTTCTTACTGCAACCAAAAGAACATAAGTCAATTTTTTCAACTTTGTATCCCTGGTTTCGGCATCCCTTAGGATTCGGCTTATGTAGTAGACTGGTCACTGCACTTTCGCCTCTTCTTTGATCAGGACTCCCGCTAGCGCCACAGGAGAGACCACGAGGTAGAGAAACAGCTCCTCTCTGGATTCGAATTTGGCTAGTAGGGGGCGAGCTGAGGTAGTTCTTGAGCTTGTCGAATGTCTTTTGGTATTTCTGAGTCCAGTGAAAATCTTTCAATTTTCTGATGATTTGGAAGAAGGGCATGCAGCGTTCGGCTGACCTCAAGACAAAATGACTCAAAGTTACCACCTTCCCAGTTAGACGCTAAACTTTTTTGATGGACTTTGAAGCAGTCATCTCCTGAATAGCTCGAATTTTCTTTGGGTTGGCCTCGATCCCTCGTCTCGAGACCATGAATCTCAAAAATTTTTCTAAGGCTACTCCAAAGGCACACTTGGTTGGGTTCAATTTCATCTTATATTTTCTGAGCGCATCGAAAATCTCTTCAAGATCGGCGATATGATTAACAATCTCTCAGCTTTTGATCAATATGTTGTCAACATAAATCTCTATATTACGGTCGATCTGCTCCTTGAAGATTTTATTGATCGAATGCTGATAAGTCGCGTCTGCATTTTTAGGTTCGAAGGGCATGACCCTGTAACAGTAAAGATTATGGTTAGTAAATAAAAGTAGTCTTTTCCTCGTCCTCCGGTGCCATCCAAATTTGGTTGTAGCTAGAGAAGGCGTCCATGAAGGCGAGGAGCTCGTAGCCTGAAGCGCATCCATCAGTTACTCAATTCTGGGCAAAGGATAGCTGTCTTTTGGATAAGCCTTGTTAAGCTTCTTAAAGTTGATGCACATCCTCCACTTGCCGTTGGCCTTCTTGATCAGGACCACGTTAGAGACCCAAGTCGGATAGCTGACTTCTCGGATAAATCCGACATTGAGAAGCTTGTCGACTTCTTCTGCTATTATTTTCTACCTTTCTGGCGCATGGCCTCGAACTCTTTCTTTCACTGGTCGATGCTTGGGGTCAATGGCCAGCCGATGTTCCATAACCTCGGTGTCAATCCCAGGCATATCCATCGAAACCTAGGTGAAGATGTCGGCATTTTTTCGTAAGAAGGCAATGAGCTATTCCCGAACTTCATCTTCCAGATTGGAGCCAATTTGTACTATATGCTCCGCATTCCCGTCATTCAGGGGGATGGCCACAAGATCTTCTATGGGCTCACTCCGTTCTTCGACAAGATCATCACGGATATCTAGTCCATCAACGAGATAAAGGTCGGACCATTCTTTCTTTTGCAGGGCAATTAAGTAGCAGTGTCTTGCCAGAGCTTAATCTCCATTGACCTCTCCGATCCCGTAACTTATCAAAAACTTCATCTTTAAATAATAAGTTGATACCACCGTCCGAAGTGCATTTAGACCGGATCAGTCGAGAATTGCATTGTAAGTGGAGAAAGCCTTTACTACCAGAAAATCCACCTGCGCTCTAAATTATTTTGGATATTATCCTACGGCTATAGCTAGAATCATTCCATCTTCAACTAGTATTGCAGCACCAACGAAGCCTACTAATGAAAAGTTTATTGATTCTAGCCGACTATAGAATATCGATATTTTGGAGAAAGTATTATAAAATAAAACATCAGTCGAACTTTCATTATCAATCAGGATGCGACATACATCATAGTCTACTATATTTAAAGAGATTACAATCATGTCATTATACGAAAACTATACTTTTCGTACATCTACCTCAGTAAAGGTTATGGATTCTTCAGTCCTCTATCTTTTCACCGACCCCTCAGATCCACTGGCCTCTTCTCACCGAAGTCTCGTAGAGATAGTGTTGATAATGCCAAGAGATGATCGATCTTCTGATTATTTTTTCCTTCTTGGTGGTTCTGGCTATGGTAGTATCCTTGGCCAATCTTTCCTTGCATCAGGCCAGCATCTGAGAAATCGATCCAACCGGCCTCTTCTAATGAGCTCCTCGATCTTGTCTTAGAGCTAAATACATTCTTTAGTATCGTGGCTGTGGTCACGATGGTAGAGATAGTATTTATTGGGATTGTACTTGTCAGGATGGATGCGCATTCTTTTAGGCCTCGGTAGTTGCTCCTTGATCTCCATCAACACTTGCATTTTGGGGGCATCGAGGAAGACGTAGTTGTGAAATCTTCTAGGAGGAGAACTTCTTCGTGCCCTTCCATCGGAGCTTCTTTGACGATGAGCTCGAGAAGGAGTTCGGGCTCGCTTGCGTTTGGAGAGAGTCCGTGAGCGCGATCGAACTTCATTCGGTCCTCCATCAGCCATGGGTTTATTAGACTCATCCGCCTGCTGCTCTCCTATGGCCTCCTCATCTCTCAATTTGAAGGCTTCTTCTGTTCGGATATATCCTTCAGCCCGAGCTAGTAGATCGGCAAAATCTCTGGGATACTTCTTATCCAAGGAGAACAGCAAATCATTTATCTGAAGGTCGTCCTTGAGTGCGGCCATTGCAACAGACTGATTCAAATTTTGGACCTCCAATACAGCAGCATTAAATCGGATGATATAAGTTCGAATGGATTCTTTCTCCTGCTTGATATTCATCAAAAAATCCGAATCTCAACGTGGACATCAGCTATTGACAAAGTGAGCCATAAATCGATTGCTCATCTAATCGAAGAAAAAAATGGTACCTGGCTTGAGTGTTGAGTACCAGTTCTTGGCAGCTTTCTTGAGGATAGACGAAAATGCCCAGTACAAAATGGCACTAGCGCGCCATGAAGCAGCATTATTGTTCGAAAGGCCTCTAGGTGATCGATCATATCGATGATCCCATCAAAACTCTCAAACTATGGGAGCTTAAAGTTCGGCAGGATTGGTTCCTACATAATTCTCTGAAAAAAAGAAGGGTCAGTGCAAATATCATTACCATGCATGGAGGGAGTATGGAGGAGTTCTTCAATTCATCGGCTCATTTCCAGGAGCCTTTGATCCAGGAGATCTTCACGATCATTGATCTTCAGGATTTTATGATGGAATGGGTGCAAGGCTCCCCCCTAGGTCGAGTCATGGTCCAAGCAAGGGTTCTCCACCCTCTGCTTCTTCCTTTCGGAGGTCACCAATCAGCTAGCCTAAGTTGGCCATCCCCAGATCAGATCATAGAGCTCTGAAGAAGCCTGCTCCAATCAAATCGATGTCGAAACCTGTCGATGTATAGCCTGCACTGCCTTCATGAGATCATGAACCTGATGGACTAGCAGGTTGAACTGCTCCGCATCCACCATGGCTGTAGGTGGAGCTTGAGTTGTCGAAGCTGAAGTAGAAGTGGATAAGTCTGGACGAGATCTGGCTGCAGAGGCCGTTGATCGTCGGATCGAAGCTTTTCTGAGAGGATTTTTTTTTGAGAAGAACTCTAGAGAGGAAGAAGAGATATTACTGTTGAGCATTTCTTTAAAAATAAGAAAACCTCGAAAATAGAGGCCCTCCTTCTAGCATCAATTCTATTGGTGTAGAATCTGATCGACGTCGGATCGAGCTGAAATTGAGGAAGAAAAGATCACCGTCGGTGACTTGCAAAATAAAGTTTCATTCGGAGTCGGTGGTGGTGGCTCCGACAGGATCTTTCGATGATCAAGTCAGCTCTTCTGATCAACAGAAATGGAGTGCTCATGAGAGAGTTCAGCAGAACTTTTGAAAAGGAGAAGAGAGCTTAGAGAAAACATATTTGGAGGGTCCCTTTTATAGATGGAGTCTGGAGTAGACTGATAGTGATAGCCGTAGTCGTCCGATAGCTGACCATTTGGAGCCGCATAGAATTTGTTATGAAGAGTAACGCCGTCTGTAGCAGGCTGATAGTGATAGCCATAGTCGTCCAATAGCTGACTGCTCAGGATCGTGCGAGAGGGGCATCGTCTGCAGCAGACTGATAGTGACAGCCGCAGCCATCCGATAGTTGGCTGCTTAGGATCGCATGAGAGGGGCACCGTCTGCAGCAGACTGATAGTGACAGCCGTAGTCTTCCAGTACTAAGCTGCTCGGGATCATGCGGAGGGATGAAGATCTTTGATGTATGTCAATTTCAAAAAAATTCGGACTCCTAAAGAGAATACGGCTGGAGGGGATCATCCAAAAGGAATGTTACTTGAAATATGAAAGTAATCTGCTGAAAAAATTCGGATGGAGTTCAACTAATGGAGAAGTTCAGAAGCAGTCTAACTGGTGAAGAAGTTTGGCTAAAGAAGTTCAATTGATGGAGAAGTTCGACTGAAGGAGAAGTCTGAAAGTAGTTCGGCTCTGGAGGAACTCGACTGAAGGAGGAGTCCGGAAGGAGTTCAGCTCCTAGAGGAATCCATCTGAAGGAAAGGTTCGGAAGAAGTTTGGCTCTTGGAGGAATCCATTTGAAGGAGAAGTCTAGAGGAAGCTCGATCCTGGAGAAATTCGATCGAAGGAGAGGTCCGGAGGGAGTTCGACTCCTGAAGGATTTCGACTGAAGAAAAAGTCTGGAAGGAGTTCGGCTCTTGGAGGAATTTGACTGAAGAAGAAGTCTGGAGGAAGTTTGGCTTCTGGAGGAATTCAACTAAAGGAGAAGTTTGGAAGGAGTTCGGTTCTTGGAGGAATTTGACTAAAGAAAAGTTCGGAGGGAGTTCGACTCCTAGGAAAATCCGATTGAAGGAGAAGTTCGAAAAGAGTTGGGCTCTTAGAGGAATCCGACTGAAGTAGAGGTCCGAAAGGAGTTCGGCTCCTGGAGAAATCCATCTGAAGGAGAAGTTTAGAGGGAGTTTGGCTCTTAGAGAAATCCGACTGAAGTAGAGGTCCGGAAGGAGTTCGGCTTCTGAAGGAATCCGACTGAAAGGATGGTCCGGAGGTAGTTTGGCACCTACAGAAATCTGACTAAAGAAGAAATCTGGAAGAAGTTCGATCGCTGGAGAAGTTCAGCCGCTGAAGGAGTTCGACTAGGACTTGACCGCTGGAGGAATTCGACTGGGGTTCGACCGTTGAAGGGGTTTGGCTAAGATTCGGCCATTGAGGAGTTCGGCTGACTGAAGAAGTTCGGCTGAGGTTCGACCGATGGAGGAATTTGACTAGGATCCGACTACTGAAGGAGAATTCTCGATCGAAGCTCTTCCGTGATTACTAGTTGCATTAAATTAAGCATCATGCTGGACTTCGATGAAAGCAGAATTTATCTCCAACAGACTCATATTTTTTCTCTTTCCTCTCTGTCTCTGTTATAATATAAAGAGGCCTGCTCATCCATAGCGGCATTCGATGAAGGCTAAAGCCCCAATAATAAGTCACAGCCGATGATGGTCGGTAAAAACACAGAAAGGAAGAAATATGGGAGATAACATCTAGTTAGATATTGATAGTTCACGGGACTAAGATGGAGGGAGATAGGATGCCAACAAGGTGGGAGGCCATGATGCGTCACCTTTGATAATGTTGGCAACAATGATTGAGCTGAAGCATTTTTTTTTTTTTTCCAACAATGATGAGCCTTTGATTCTTCAAAAGGGGTTTTAGATCTTCATAAATGATGGAGATTAGGTTTTCTAGCCTCCATTCCCTTTTTTTTTTTTTTCCTTTGATATTCAAACTGTTTTTTTAGGGTTAAGCCGGGCCTCACATTATCCAAGCAGACAGCTAGAGTCATCGTAACCTAATACGTGATAATGGGTTATATCACTCAGTTTTGGATCAAGCAGACAGCCAGAGTCATCAAGTAGACAGGTGCTTGATAGCAGGTGTTTGAAAGGAAGAGAGGGAGGCCCAGCGCACTTAATTGGCAGCAAGTTACCAGTATCCTTGAGCTTGGCTTTGATTTTGGTATTGGAAATAGGCAATTAATAGCCAAGGTCTGAAGCTAAATAGATTTTTTTTGTTTTCTATGCATATCCTATTCTTGTAACAAAGAGAAAGACTAAATAATACTGAAAAACTAAGAACTCTTGCTCTTCAGCTGTTCTCATCTCGATCAATTGTCTTATTTTCTTACATGCTCTCTAGCTGAACCAATACCAATTAATCCAGAGTTTCAGCAGGATTAGATCAATATTTGGCTCAGGAGTAGGGTTGAATGTGTTAACCGAGTATCAAGTCCGGTCAGAACTGCTTAAAACTCCATAAAGTTAATCCAACTTGTACGCCCACTGATCCAACGCAAAATCTATACAATGGACGAGGAGGCGCGGACAAGTGACAGGTTCATTAAGTAGCGAACATCAAATCTTGTGCATTTGAAATAATAAAAGGTACAGCTGCAACGTGATATGTACAACTAACCTCGATAAACCCCCTTTTCTTATTAGCAGAAGACCTTGGGGACACTTCCATGGAGTTGTCCATGGCATCTCTATTCTTTCTTAATCGAAGAGAGTATCCCTAGCGTCGTATTCCACTCCTCTTCAATCCAGTTCCTGCGCCAGAGTCATTGCTCTTCCAATTAACAATTGCCGATTTGCATTTACATTCTTTCTCTAGATTCAGTGTCAACCTCTCTCTCCCCCTCTCTCTTTTTCCTTTTTTTTTCCTCTCGCATGCCAAAGTTTTTTTTTTTTTTTTTGATAGCAAATGAAAGGTTTGGTCTCCTAGTGAAGATCAGCCATCTTAATTTTATTAGATAATATATAATATATTATAAAGAGTATTAATTGCTAATGACAATCTTGATTGTTTTCTAACAATTTTCTAAGATTATAATTATGTATGTAATCTTCTTCAAAAATACTGACAAGTAACCACAATCTTAGTTTCTTATTTGGAGTTATGCAATTATCTCTTTTAGTCGTTTCTTTGCTTTTTCTTTATAGCACGAAGTCCAATCACCCAATAAGAATATTGAGCGATTATAGATCATAATATAAGAGAGAGCTTCAAACCGAAAAATACTTCTATTTCTCTCCTTTCAATTGTCCAGTATATAGTTGTGAATAGACTGTCCCAAGCTCGCTCATGAATATTTAGAGAAGCTTTCTTCGCCAATCTTTTCATACCATTTTGATGTTATTTGGAAGAGGGAGAATATGAAGCTTTTGAGATATCTTTTTCCAAATAGCTGTGGAATACCTGCATAATAGAAATAAATGGTCTGCAGTTTCATCATCAGTACAACATAGAGGATAGTTTTGAGAGATCTCTCGCATGCCAACTTAAACCATACAAATAGGGTATGAGATACCATCGTATGTTCCTTGAGGGTTAATCTTATGAAATATACGAGGCCTTAAAAAGATCTTGAACCCAATCATATTATATATATATATATATATATAATAATATTTTATGAAGAAATATTATAATATTATTAATTCAGAAAGTCAAAATCCTCCAAATGCATCATGCATCGAGCACTAATTTTTCTAATTTTTTTAATTTTCTATATGAATTTTTTTAATGTCCTAGATTGCACAAAAAAAAAATCGTCCATCCACAGCGATCGAAGGAGTTTCTGAGGTTCTGGTTGGGCTTTTTTCCGAGCGTACATGTTTTTGTGCAAATTATGATGGTATGAGCAATAGAGGAAGGAGGCTGAGAGGGATGGCTGAGAGGATGATGCTAGAGTTTGGAGAATTTAAGAAGGACGTTGGCAGCAATGATGGAGATGGCATGGGTTGGAACCTAGGAGAGAGATAGGGCATGGACATCCTCATTCATGGCAGAGAGAGGCCGAGAAAAAGTAGGTTCGATTGCGACTTCTATCAGGGTAACGATGACTGTGGCCATGATGATCGTTTCGGTGGCTGTCGAGAAGGGCGGTGCGACAAGAAAGAAAAGTGGATGCCCATGAAGAAGAAGAAGAAGAAAGAAAGAAAGGAGTCAGACAAATTCAACTATGGCTTCAGGTGGAGTAGCGACGATTGCGCCCATGGTGATCATTGCAGTGGCTGTCGGAGTGAATGGCACGTTGAGGAGAAGAAGTGGGTAATCATGAAGAAGAAAGAAAGAAAAAAAGAAAAGAAATGAAATGAAATAAAAAAGATTTAAAAAAAAAAGAAAAAAAAAAAAATTAAAAAAAAATAAATTTCATGAGATTGATTATTCTAAAAAAGAGGATATAGATTATTAAAAAAAAAATTTATGAGATCTTTGATTATTCTAAAATCTGCATATTTTTAAAGTTTGGATGTACTTTAAAACTTAGCTTTTCAAATGAATTTTTATTATATCGCCTAAAAAAAAATACCTATATATCCGGTCCCACATCTTCGATAGTTCATATTAGTAGCAAAAGCAACAAAAGCAAATACCAATCTTATAATTAATAGAATATGGCTAATATCAATTTAACTATTAACTTAAATCTAAATGCATCATTGAAATCAGAGTACTAAACTTTTCATCAAGGATCCAAATATCAGCAAATACAACTACCCCAGGTTTTAGATGGAAACATCTATTACCAATCACCTAATTATATTAGTTCAGAAAATCTATTTTCTAGCTAAAAAATGAAATCTAGACTATGCAACTAAATAGCTAGTCTTGCTCGTAGTCACACTTGCAAAATATTACCCCATCGATCTCTATGTCCCGGGATATGTAAAAAGAAAAAAAAAAAAGGAAGAAGAGAGAAAAACAAGCTAGCGAGCACAATGTCTAAGCATCCCGCATACGCTCTTCTAATTAAATTTTGGATCAAAAGTATATGCAAGAGAAATTTTCACGAAGTATCCAAGAAATATAGTGATATACATACAAAATTGAATTACTAATTTATAGATGAATAAAAGACTGTACAATTTCAACAAGTTTTAAATCACCCATTCTCATAATCTAGGATACAGAAGAACTTTTGATATCTCAGCCTTGTTCATGCTTTTGCCCCATGACTAGTATTGATCTCCTGTCATGCTTATGATTAATGATTTGGCACGAATCACATGTCATGTTTTCAGCTTGTCACAAGCACCAATTTCATATGAGGTTTCCCACCTACGACGAACGTCAATTTCGTGTCATGCGGGATCAATTTCACAAGGTTGGTTTTCAAATGCATGCGCATGCCATCAACATCCGAGGGCATTTATTAATTCATTTAAAATATTAGTTTTACAAATGAAGGTTTCATTTTATTTTACAATAATAAATTTTATTATAAAATCACTAATTGAAGATGCATGCGAGATAGATAATTATGATTTATAATTATTAATTTTTTTAAAAAATAAATATTTATAATGAATATTTTTATTTTTTTAATATTTTAATTATTTATTTATTATATAATATATATTTTTTTATTATTTTATAAAATAATATTTTATTTTATATATATATTTTTTAATTTTTATATTTTCTATGTTTCCGCCGGTATCGCTATACCCTCTTATCGCTCCACTATGGCTCCTCTTTTTTCTCAATAAATGTTGATCCTGATCACACCCTATTTCTTTTCTTCTTTTCATATCTTCTCCATGCCTACCAGTGCCACCCAAACCCCCTTCGTTCCACCATCGCTTTCTTTCTCTCTCGATAAATATCGATCCCGATTGTACTCTCCGATATCTCTATTAGTACCGCCATCCCAATACCATCCTTGAAGGAAGAAAAAGAAACTTTCTCTTCTTTTTTCTATTTTATTTTTTTATTTTTTTTAAAAAATAATATATTATTATTATTATTATTTTTCTATTTTCATATCTTCTTCGTGCTCGCCGGTGCCACCCCACCATGGCTTTCCTTCTCTTTCGATAAATATCGATTTCGATCGTATCCTTATCTTCTCATTTCTTCTCATATCTTCTCCAAATTTTTAGAGACTATTAAATACAAAGATTTAACTTTTAAATAAATGGAGTACTATATTTTATTTATAGATAATTTATTATATTTGATCTGATGGATTGATTTAGATCTTGAAATATATTATTTTTTTAAAATAAAATATTAATTTAAAAAATAAATTAGTATGTTATTATTTTTAAAATTAAAAAATAATATGCTATCTTTTTAAAATAATAATAAACTAATATTTTTTAAAAATATATTTTTACTATTTTTTATAATATTTTATTTTTAAAATTAATATTTTTAATTATTTTTTATTTTTATTTTAAAATATTTTTAATTTTTTAAAATATTATTTTATTATTATTTAAAAATAATATTTAAATTATTATAAATAATAAAATAATAATTCACGTGGTATAACTAAAATCGATGCTGAGGTGGCAATACCACAATACTCCTCTATAGAGTATCGTTATGTATATATATATTAGATAAGGATATGTTCATAATAAAAATTATTATTTTATTATTATTTTGTTATGGCAATTCCTATATATAATAAGAATTATGACATTTGAATAGTTCACTTAAATAAGATTATATTCTAAAATTCTTTTTTGGTTTAAAGATAAAATGCTTTTTTTATTAGGTCAAACATTAAAAGATTATTTGATCAAGAGCAATTTGATCAAATAACTTTGTTATTTTTCTACTGGCGACTAGAATTTCTAATGTGATAATAACTATTGCTGAAATCATTGTTATTTTAGTCTCAAATAATCACAATAAAGATAGAATTTGATAAATAGCAACATTATAGTGGCTAATAGTGGTGGAGACTACAATGATAAAACTATTTTTGTAAATTTACTAAGTAGTAGAAGTGTACCTAGTTTGGGTTAAAGGGAAGCTGAATACAATCAATTTTAATCAATTCTTGTTCGTCAAACAATTCAAACAATGATTTAGCTGGTTCTTAAGATATTCAATTATTTGAAAAAAGTAATGCCCTGAATCTAAAAAATCTATTGAATGTAATCAGAAAAAACATATATACATTAACAAATACTTAGTATTTGATACAAATCAAATACTTCATTTAGCTATATTATGCTAAGTGAATTGGGGTTTGTCGCAGTGGGCATGCCTCTGTTTAGCAACCAAAATATTAAGCTTGAGTGCCGAATAATGCATCTACAAGAAGCATATGAAAAATGCACTATAAATCTTGGATGTTATTGGTGCAGAATCTGATCAATACCGGATCGAACTGAAGTTGAGGAAGAAGAGGTCATCATCGGTGACCTGCAAAATAAAGTTCCATCCGAAGTCGATGGTGGTGACTCTGGCAGAACCCTCCGACGATCAAATCAACTCTTCTGGCCAATTGGAATGAAGTGCTTAGGAAAGAACTCAGCAGAATTTTAGGAAGAAGAAGAGAGCTTAGAGAAAACGTATTTGGAGGATCCTTTTTTATAAATGAAGTCCGGAGTAGATTGATAGTGACAGTCATAGTCGTCAAGTAGCTGGCCGCTCGAGGCAGCATGGAGTTTGTTACGGAGAGGAGCGTCGTCTGTAGCAGACTGATAGTGACAGCCGTAGCCATCCGATAGCTGGCCGCTCGGGGCCGCATGGGGTCTCTGCTAGTGACAGCCGTAGCCATCCGATAGCTGGCCGCTCGGGGCCGCATGGGGTTTGTTATAGAAGGAGTCCGACTGATGGAGAAGTTCGACTAATGGAGAAGTTCAGAAGGAGTCCGACTGATGGAGAAGTTCAACTGAAGGAGTTCGACTGATGGAGAAGTTCAACTGAAGAAGAAGTCCGAAAGAAATTCGGCTACTGGAGGAATTCGATTGAAGGAAAAGTCCGAAAGAAGTTCGGCTCCTAAAAAAATTCAACCGAAGGAGAAGTTTGGTAGGAGTTTGGCTCCTAGAGGAATACGATCGAAGGAGAAGTCCGAAAGAAGTTTGGCTCCTGGAGGAATCCGACTGAAGGAGAGGTCTGGAAGGAGTTGGGCTCCTGAAGGAATCCAACTGAAAGAGAAGTCCGGAGGAAGTTCAGCTCCTGGAGGAATCCGACTGAAGGAGAAGTTCGGCACCTGGAGGAATCCAACTAAAGGAGAAGTCCGGAAGGAGTTCGACTTCTAGAGAAATCCGATCGAAGGAGAAGTCCAGAAGGAGTTCGACCCCTAGAGGATTCTGATAGAAGGAGAGGTCCGGAAGGAGTTGGGCTCCTAGAGGAATCCGATTGAGGGAGAAGTCCGGAAGGAGTTGGGCTCCTGAAGGAATCCAATTGAAGGAGAAGTTCAGAGAAAGTTTGGCACCTGGAGGAATTCGACTGAAGAAAAAGTCCGAAGGAAGTTCGGCTCCCGAAGAAATTCGATTGAAGAAGTCCGGAGGAAGTTTGGCTCTTGGAGGAATCCGACTGAAGAAAAAGTCTAGAGGAAGTTCGGCACCTAGAGGAATCCGACTGAAGAAGAAGTCTGGAGGAAGTTTGGCTCCTGGAGAAATCCAACTAAAGAAGAATTCCGAAAGAAGTTCGGCTCCTGCAGGAATCTGACTGAAGAAGAAGTCCGAAAGTTCGGCTCCTGGAAGTTCTAAAGGAGAAATCCGAAAGAAGTTCGACTCCTGAAGGAATCCGATCGAAGGAGAAGTTCGGAAGGAGTTCGGCTGCTGGAGGATTTCGATCGCTGGAGGAGTTTTCGATTGAAGCTCTTCTATGATTACTAGTTACATTAGGCCAAGCATCAGACTGGACTTCGGTGGAAGTGGGATTTATCCCTAATAATAGTCTCTCCACTTTCGAGTTCGAAATTTCAAAAAAGAGAGTACAAAAAAATGACTATCAAAATTCTTTTTTGGGCTCTACATCCGTTGAGGCTGAAGCTCGAAGAAGATCTTATCTTCGATTGAAGTAGAGAGAGATCTCATCTTCTTTTGAAGTTGAAGCTCGGAGGGGATCTTATCTCCAGCCGAGGTTGAAGGAGATCGTATCTCCTATTGAAGTTAAAGCTCGGAAGAGATCTTATCTCTAGCCAAGGTTGTAGGAGATCTTATCTCCTGTTGAAGTTGAAGGAGATTCTATCTTCTATTGAAGCTTGGGGGAGATTTTATCTCCAATCGAGGTTGTAGGAGATCTTATCTCCTGTTAAAGTTGAAGCTCGGGAAAGATCTTATCTCCAACCGAAGTTAAAGAAGATCTTATCTCCTGTTGAGGTTGAGGCTCGGGAGAGATCTTATCTCCAGTCGAGGTTGAAGAAGATCCTATCTCTCGTTGAAGTTGAAGCTCGAGGGAGATCTTATCTCCAGCCAAGATTGAAGAAGATCTTATCTTCTGTTGAAGTTGAAGCTCGGGGGAGATCTTATCTCCAGCCGAGTCGGAGCCTCTTTTCTCATCTTGTCTAAAATGAATGAGACCTTCGACTTTACTCACGTCAGGATGAGGTTCTTCTCCTATTTCTGACGGACTGTGGGGCACATAAGGGCCATTGTCGGAGCCTCTCTTCTCAGCTCGTCTAAAATGAATGGGGTCTTCGACTTTGCTCACGTTAGAACGAGATTCTTCTCCTGTTCTTAATGGGCTGTAGGGGCACATAAGGACCATTGTCGGGACCTCTCTTCTTACCTCGTCTAAAATGAATGAGGCCTTCAATTTTGCTCACGTTATGACGAGATTCTCCTCCTATTCCTAACAGACTGTAGGGGCACATAAGGGCCATTGTCGGGGCGTCTCTTCTCATCTCGTCTAAAATGAACAAGGCCTTCGACTTTGCTCACGTTAGGATGAGATTCTCCTCCTGTTCCTAATGGATTGTAGGGGCACATAAGGGCTATTGTCGGGGCCTCTCTCCTTCTTCTATGTTAAATAACTGGAGGTCTTCGACTTGCTTATGTTAGGATGAGGTTCTCCTTCTGTTCCTAATATGGCACTAGGAGCACATATGGACCATTGAATGGGCCTCTTCCCTCCTCCTATCTTAAATAACTGGAGGTCTTCAACTTGCTCATGTTAGGACGAGATTCTCTTTCTGTTCCTAACATGGCAATAGGAGCACAGATGGGCTATTGAATGGGCCCTCTCCCTCCTCATGTCTTAAATAATCGAAGGTCTTCGACTTACTCATATTAGGATAAGATTCTCCTTATATTCCTAATATGGCAATAGAGGCACAGATGGGCCATTGAATGGGCCTCTCCTCTCCTCCTGTCTTAAATAATCGGAGGTCTTTGACTTGCTCATGTTAGGATGAGGTTCTCCTCCTGTTCCTAACATGGCAATAATGGCATAGATGGACCATTGAATGGGCCTCTTCCCTCCTCCTGTCTTAAATAATCGGAGGTCTTCGACTTGCTTATGTTAGGACGGATTCTCCTTCTATTCCTAACATGGCAATAGAGGTATAGATGGGCCATTGAACGGGCTTCTCTCCTCCTCCTGTCTTAAATAATCGGAGGTCTTCAACTTGCTCATGTTAGGATGAGGTTCTCCTCCTGTTCCTAATATAGCAATAGGGGCACAGATGGACCATTGAATGGGCCTCTCTCCTTCTCCTATCTTAAATAATCGAAGGTCTTCGACTTGCTCATGTTAGGACGAGGTTCTCCTTCTGTTCCTAACATGGCTACTTTCGATTGCTTCTTTCCAGCCATCACATAGTTTTTACACCAAAAAATAATAATGTTGAAATAGAGAAGTTTTATTGGAGGAAAATTACTGATAGTACATTCTCAAATTTTATGAATTCCAAGGTTGTGGGAGTGTTGCTCCTCCGAGCTCCTTCAGACGATAAATTTTGGACCGAATGACCTTCTCTATTTCATACGGGCCTTTCCAATTTGGGACAAGCTTCCCCTAGCTCTGAGGCTGAGAGATGGCGGCTCGTCGAAGCACTAAGTCCCCCACTCTGAACATTTTACCTCTAACTCTGGAGTTATACTATCGGATCATCCTTCATCTGTAGGCCGCCATCCAAACTCGGGCTTCCTCTCTCTTTTTTTTTAGCAGATTGAGGTTAACTCTAAGGTCCTATGAATTATGCTGCTCATCGAAGGCCACGATCTGTGCTGATGGAAGCTTAAGCTTGATTAGGATAACTGTCTCTGTTCCAAAGGCCAAGGCGAATGATATTTTTTTGGTTGGTAGCCTTTAAGTAGTTCGGTACGTCCAAAGGGCGTGGTAGAGTTCGTCCATCCAGGCCCTCTTACTCTGTCGAGTCTTATCTTAATGCTTTATAGTAGGGTCTGGTTGGTCACTTCAGCTTCATCATTTGCTTGTGGGTGAGCTACCGACGTAAAGTGATGGGAGACATTTAGATCTTCGCAAAACTCAGTGAACCTTATCCCAGCGAACTATCATCCGTTATCTGTTATGAGAGTTCAGGGCAGACCAAACCGACAGACGATTGATTTTTAGATGAAGTCTTGTACCTTAACCTCGATAATTTTTGCTAGTGATTCGGCTTCGATCCATTTGGTGAAGTAGTCGATCATGACCAGAAGGAACTTCCATTATCCGAATGTCATTGGAAAAAAGGGCCAAGTATATCCATTCTCCACTACGCAAATGGCCAAGGCGCGCTTAGTGGAGTAAGCTTGAAGGTCGACTGTCTTTATATGTTTGTATTTCTCTGACAGCGGTCACATTTTTTAATGTACTCCATAGAATCGTGGTATAAGGTCGGCCAATAGTATCCTTACCGAAGTAGTTTTTGTGATAGGGATCTAACTCCTACATGACTTTCATAAATTTTCTCATGCACTTTCCATAATGCAAAGTCAGCCCCTGAAGGTTGGAGATATCTCAGCAGCGGTAGCGAACACGACCTTTTATACAACCTGCTCTCGTACAAAACGTACTGGGAGGCTTGATTCCTGAGTTTTCGAGCTTCTTTCGGATCATGAGGAAGAACTTCCTCTTTGAGATAGGCAACTAACGGGTCAATCCAGTTTGGCTCGAGCTCCGTCTGCATAATGAGCTGTGATTCCTCTAAACTTGGGCATCTTAGAGTTTCAAAAATTATTTCTTTGGACAGTTTGGCTGAGGCTGAAGTGGCCAATTTAGAGAAGAGGTTGGCTCTTATATTTTCTGCCCTCGAAATTTATCGAATGTCAAAATTACCGAAGGTTAGAGTCAAATTCTTTACTTTCTCGAGGTATTTCATCATACTTTCCTCCCATGCTTCATACTTGCCACTAACTTGGCCAACCACTAATTGAAAATCACTGTAGATTTGAAGTCGATCTACTTTTAACTCTCTTGCTATTTTTAATCCGACGATCAGCGCTTCATATTCGACCCCATTATTAGTTGTAGAAAATTCAAAGCATAGTGCATACTCGACGATGACTCCTTCGGAGTTGACTAAGACTAACCCCACACATGCTCCAGCAGAGTTAGACGAACCATCTACGTACAGGGCCCAAAAATCTTCGAAAAGGTCAGCACTTTCTTCGAGGAGGCTCGGTTGCAACTATGGGATACCGATCTCGTTCTGTTCAAGCTCGGCTTCATCTGGAATGGTGTATTCAACTATGAAGTCGGCCAGTGCCTGAGCCTTGATTGCTAGTCAAGGTCGGTAGTTGATATCGAACTCTTTTAATTCAATGGCCCATTTTGCAATTCTTTCGGAAGCATCTGTTTAATGAAGGATTGCTTTGATCGGCTGGTCAGTGAGGAGCATTATAGCATGTCCCTAAAAGTAAGATCGAAGTCTTCTTGCTATAATCAGAAGAGCATAAGTTAATTTTTTCAATTTTGTATACCTGGTCTCGGCATCTCTTAAAATCTGACTTATGTAGTAGACTTGTCGCTGTACTTTTGCCTCTTTTTTGATCAGGACTATCGCTAGCACAGCAGGGGAGACCCTGAGGTAGAGAAACAGCTCCTCTCCAGATTCGAGTTTGGCTAGTAGAGGGGTGAGCTGAGGTAATTCTTGAGCTCATCGAACGTCTTTTGGCATTTCTGAGTCCAGTGAAAATCTTTTGATTTCTTGAGGATTTAGAAGAAGGGCATGCAGCATTCGACCAACCTCGAGACAAAATGATTCAAAGATGCCACCTTCTCAGTCAGGCGCTGAACTTTTTTGATAGACTTCGAAGTGGTCATCTTTTAGATAGCTCGAATTTTCTTCGGATTAGCCTCGATCCCTCATCTCGAGACCATGAATTCCAAAAATTTTTCTGAGGCTACCCCAAAGATGCACTTAGTTGGATTCAGCTTCATCTTGTATTTTCTAAATGCATCGAAAGCCTCTTCAAGGTCAATGACATGATTGACAATTTCTTGGCTTTTGACCAGCATATTATCAATGTAAACCTCCATATTGCGATCGATCTGCTCCTAGAAGATTTTATTGATCAAGCACTGGTAAGTCGCGTTTGCATTTTTAAGTTCGAAGGGCATGACTCTGTAATAGTAAATACCACAGTTAGTAATAAAAGCAGTCTTCTCCTCATCCTCTGGTGCCATCCGAATTTAGTTGTAGCCAGAGAAGGCGTCCATGAAGGTGAGGAGCTCATAGCCTGAAGTTGCATCTACCAGTTGAGTAGCAATGCAATTGAGTAGTCAGACAAGACAAGGGTCGGACCATTCTTCCTTTTGCAGGATAATTAAGTAGCAGTGCCTTGCCAGAGCTTGATCTCCTCTGACCTCTCTGATCTTGTAACTTATCAAAAATTTCATCTTCAAATAATAAGTTGACACCAACGCCCAAAGCGCGTTTAGAGCAGGTCGGCCGAGAATTGCATTATAAGTAGAGGGAGCTTTTACTACCAGAAAATTTACTTGCACTCTGAATTATCTTGGATATTGCCTTGCAGCTACGGCCAGAGTTATTATACCTTCAATTGGTACTGCAGCACCAGCAAAGCCTACTAGGGGAGTTTATTGGTCCAAGCTGACTATCAAATATCGATATTTTGGAGAAAGCATCATAAGACAAGACGTCAATCGAACTTTCATTATCAATTAGAACGCGACGTATATCACAGTTTGCTATATTTAAAGAGATTACAATTGCATCATTATGCGAAAACTGTACCCTCCGTGTATCTATCTCAATGAAGGTTATGGGTTCTTCAGTCCTCTATCTCTTCGCTGATTCCTTAGATCCACTGGCCTCTTCTCGTCGAAGTCCCTCAGAGATAGTGTTGATGATGTTGAGAGGTAGCCGATCTCCTTGTTGTTTCTCCCTTCTTGGTGGTTCTGACTGCGGCAGTACCCTCGATCGATCTTCTCTTACTTCAGACCGGCATCTGAGGAATCGACCCAGTCGGTCTCTCCTGATGAGCTCCTCGATCTTGTCTTGGAGCTGAATGCATTCTTCAATATCATGGTCGTGGTCACGATGGTAGAGGCAGTATTTACTAGGATTGCACTTGCTAGGATGAGTGTGCATCCTTTCAGACCTCGGTAGTTGCTCCTTGATCTCTATCAACACTTGCATTTTTGGAGCATTGAAGGGGGCATAGTTGCGAAATCTTATGGAGGGAGAACTTCTTCTCATCCTTCTATCGAGACTTTTTTGATGATGAGCGCGGCCGAACTTCATTCGGTCCTCTATCAGCCGCGAGTTTATTAGATTCGTCCATCTGCCGCTCTCTTGTGGCTTTCTCATCTTTCAATTTGAAGGCTTCTTCCGCTCAGGCATATCCTTTAGCCCAAGCTAGCAGATTAGCAAAGTTTCTAGGATCCTTCTTCTTCAGGAAGAATAGTAAATCATTCTTCTGAAGGCCGTCCTTGAGTGCGGTCATTGCAACAGACTGATCCAAGTTTCGGATCTCTAATGCAGTAGCATTAAATCGAATGATATAAACTCGGATAGATTTTTTTTTCTTCTACTTGATATTCATCAGAAAATCTGAACCTCAGCACGGACGTCGGCTGCTAACGAAGTGAGCCACAAACTGATGGCTCATCTGATCGAAAGAGAAGATCATACCTGACCTCAATGTCGAATACCAGTTTTTTGCTGCTTCCTTCAAGATAGACGAAAAAACTCAGCATAAGATGACGTCTAGTGCGCCATGGAGCAGCATCATGGTTCGAAAGGTCTCAAGGTGATCAATCGGACCAGAGGTTCCATCGTAGCTTTCAAATTGGGGGAGCTTGAAGTTCGATGGAATGAGCTCTTACATAATTCGGGCACTACTATAAAAATGGCCTATGGTAGTACTTACTATGGCAGCAGTTTTAAAAATCGCTGCTATAGCACCTATGACAGTGATTTTTATTAACCGCTGCTATAGGACGGAGCTATAGCAGCGATTTTTGTAACCGCTACTATAGATCTGACATATAGCAGTGGTTAACAAAAATCGCTGTCGTAGGTCGGATCTATAGCAATGGTTACAAAAAAACTGCTGCCATAGGTCGATCTATAGCAATGGTCTAACTGCTGCCATAAGTTGGACCTATAGCAGCGGTTAGTAAGAACCGTTGCTATAATCTGATTTATGGCAGCAGTAATTATAACCGCTGTTATATATATATATTTTAAATATTATATAATTTTAAAATTTAATGTCCATCTTCATCATTCATTATCTAAATAATTATCATTAGAGCATCATCGCAAAAGATCGTCTCGATCCGATGGCCCTAGCTTTATCGATCAAAAAAATTTAATTTCGATGATGACGAACGATGATGCGATGATCTGATAGATGAAGATCTTCGATGGATTTGAAAATCTGCAATGATGATCTCAGTGATGTTTGTAGTATACTATCAAAGTTTTACTTCAATCGAATATCGTTATCTTGCTCAATTTAGTATAGATTAGTTTCGGCCGTTAAATGATAAATGATTGATCAAAGGACCAAATAATGTTCAATTATGAGATAATTTTTTTTATAAATGATCTTGGCTATTGCTTTAATCATTTTTTACGGTGGTGATTATAAAATTTAACTCATGAGATGAAGAATGATCTAAAACTATATGTCTCCTAATAACCATTCTGAAATTTTACTGATTGTTATGCTCGTGCTTTTACAATATCTACTTAATATGAATAGTTTATACGAAAATAATTTAAATTTTACTATCATCGTCATATAAAATATTTAAAATTATAATAAAGATCATTTAACTAAAAAATTATCTCATAATCGGATACCGTTTAACCCTTTGATCGCTTGTTTCTAATTTAACGGTCGAAATCATTCCATACTAAATTGACCATGATAATGATATCCGATTGAAATAAAATTTTGATAGTATGCTACAAATATCATTGAGATCATCATTATAGATTTTTAGACTCATCGAAAGTCTTCATCTATCAGATCATCGCATCATCATTCGTGATCGTCGAAATCAAATTTTTCTGATCGATCAAATTAGGGCCATCGGATCAAGGCAATCTTTTGCGATGACACTTTAATGATAATTATTTAGATAATAAATCATGAAGATGGGTATTAAATTTTAAAATTATATAATATTTAAAAAAATAAAAAAAAATTATTTTTCACCTATGACAACGGTTATCAAAAATTTATGGCACTATGGCAGCAGTTTGATAATCGATGCCGTAGGTTAGGTTAAAAATTTATAAATTTTTTTTTCTTCCATGCACGCTCAATCTCTCTCGCTCTTTCTCTCCCCCTCCTCTTCATCATCGGTAAGGCTCCTGCCCTCCGATCGGCATTGCCCCTCCTCCCCTTCGACCGGCATCGACCCTCCTCCCCTCGGTCGGCATCGCCTCTCCTTCTGCCTCGGTCGGCGCCGCCCCTCCTTCCCTCTCCCTCTCTGCCCCTCCATCCCCGATCGCCCCTCCCTGCCACCTGTCACCCCCTACCCGACCTTCCCACCCCTCCATCCGACCCTCCCTCGGCCCTTAGCGAAACTCCCCTTCGACGAACCCCCATCCGACCCTCCCTCGACCCTCCGTAAAATCCCCCTCCAACGAACCCCCCTCTACCCTCGCTCGGCTCCCCACGAAACCCCACCGCCCTCCATCCAATCCTCCTCGGTTCCTAGCGAACCCTCCTCCGACGAACCCCCATCCGACCCTCCTTCGTCCCCCGCGAAACCCCACCCTACTACCACCACCACCATTCTGACCCTCTTCCGATTGAGTACAAAGCCTTCTTCGGCCTCCTCGTCACTGTGCTCCTCTCCCCTGGCCCTCCATCTCCGGTCACCCCTGCTCTATCTCTTTTTTCTCTTTTTCTCTCTTTTCTATCTCATTATCTTGCTTTTATTTCGTAGGTTACCTCTAGTGTCATTGTCCTCCTGTAGCATCATCACCGACGACCCTCGAAGCTTTTGGTGCGATCCGCTTTCTATAGCCATAGGTATAATTTTTTTTAATTTTATAATATTATTTATTAATCATGTATATTTATAATAATTTATAAAATATTTATAATAAATATTATAAATATTTATTATAAATATTATAATTATTTGCTTGCCGTAGTTTTTGGGCCATGCCGTGGCGGTAGTCTTGGGCTGTGCCATATTGGCGGCTGTGGACTAGATCTATCAATGGATTGGATTTGGATCGAAATCTGGATATTCAAATCCGAACCCAATTTTAATTACTGATATCGGATCTGAACCTGAATATCCGACGGATCTTTATTTAAAAGAGGAAGGGAGGGATCCGGCCTCGCCGCTATCATTGGGGGGGAGGGGGTTCGACCTCGTTGGCGAGGGAGATCGAGAGAGAGAGAGTGGGAGATTGAGAGAGCGAGAGAGGGAGGGAGAAGGTCCGGCCTCGTTGGCATCACTGAAAGGGATGGGGTCTGACCTTGCTGGCGAGGGAGATCGAGAGAGTGAGAGAGGGCGGGATGGGGTTCGGCCTCGCCGACGAGGGAGATCGAGAGAGGGAGAGAGGAAGATCGAGAGATAAAAAAGCTGGGAGGAAGGGATTCGGCCTCGCCGTCGTCATCGATGAGAGAGATCGAGAGAGGGAGAGAGTGAGTGATCGAGAGGATGGCACACAGTCGAGCCGACTCGGGCTGTGATCGAGCCGGTTGGGGGAGGACCCTAACTGGATGTCTTAGGCACGGAGTCGGCTGTCTTAGGCATGGAGCTGGCTCGACTTTCAAGCGAATAGAATTTGGTATGTCATGATGTTATATTGATTAATGTTCATTAATGTTGTAGATCATGATGGTACCGAAATACCATCTAACTTTCATCCCTATCTCTCGATGGGTTACGTGCAGTTCAGCATCCGAGGAGCAGTCGGAGCATACTTCGTCCACCTCGACATCGACTGCTCAAGGACCTTCACCATCGGCATCTACTCTACCGACGGCATCTATTCCACCGATAGCTAAGCTTCTACCATCGTAGGCATCTGAGTGTACGTTTTTATTATATTAGCATAATTTTATTTTTTATATAGTATTTGTACACTTATATATTTGCATAACGTATTTGCATTGCAGGTGCATCATCCAGTCGGATATTTTGCGATCCCATACGTATGGCACACGTGTGGAACTGCCAGCATCAGGTGATGATGTAGTATGATGCGGAGGGGACGTCGGTAGGAGAGACGGCGCGGGAGATGCGTTCCTTTTTTGGAGTGCTTATGAGGCGGTCGAACATCATTCCCATATAGTCCAGAGATTGGTGTTTGATGGATGATGCCGTCAGAGATCGGGTATGAAAGAAGATCTGGGTAAGTACGCACATCTTAGTTATATTTATATATTTTATATGTTTACACTATATATGTTTGATTAGAATAATTTTGTAACTAATTTTTGATAAATTTATGTCGAGGAGGTATGACTTCTCCGATCATGAGAGGGCTCGAGATGCCCGACTGAAGAAGATCGAAGAGTTATACTGGAATAATAAGGTCAAGCTCCACAGAAGATGGCTCAACCACCGGCGAGACACTCCGAAGGAGCTTGTTCCCTGGATACAGGACTGTCATCCGAATCAGTGGGAGAGGATGGTTAGACACTGGAGGAGCCAGAAGTTTGAGGTAAAATTACTAACTTTTGAATTTTTTAATATACTTAAAGTTTTATTTAAATATTTTTTAAATATTTATTATTTATTTAAATACTTGTTAGGTTATCTTCTATCAGAATCGGAAGAACCATGCAGCCTAGGAGTATACGCACATTCTAGACCACGAGTCTATGGCTAGTAGTGTGTATAGAGAGATAATTAATTCTAAATTTTATTAGATAAATTAAATTTATATTTTTTTATCATCTTTCTGATAAATTTATTCTTTGTTATAGCTGATGAGAGATGGAGTGATGCCTAACCGTAGCGAGATCTTTCGATCTAGTCGTACGGACAAGACGGGCAGATCGATGAATACCGTGATTGGACGTATTTTTGTAAGTATTAAATGTATTAGTATATATGATTGGTATTATAGTATTTTTTATAAAATTTTATTTTAATTTATAATCATAAGATCAGTTAGATGTGCTCACGAGCAAGAACCCGGATACCTCTAGGCCCCATGACCATCTATCTCAGGTTTTGGAACCTGAGCACTCTGGGAGGATCCGATGCAGGCTCGAACACACGTCGCTGAGCTACTAGTCCGAGGCGAGCATCTTCTCACAGACTTTCGGTGTCGTCAGCCGAAAGGAGCTTGGGGCATCGGCATGGGCAGATCATGCTGCGATGCGGGCAGATCAGGCTGAGAAGCACGCATCTCATCTGAAAGGCATCGTGAGAAATATGATGTCGATGCTCAATGCGTGTTTTGGAGTCACGGGCTTCGAGGATATGTTGGCCCGCATTTCAGCTTCAGCTCCGGCTCTGACTCTAGCTTCAGCTTTAGCTCTGGCTTCGATTTCGGCTCTTAGTGACGACGACGACGACGATGATATAGATTTAGGAAACTTTTGATGTATTTTATTTTTTTAAAAAATATTATAATAAATTTTATTCGATAATAAAATTTTAGTATTTTAAAATAATTTTTATGTTTATTATATTTTCTTATGTTATATATCTATATTTATTAGATAAAATATATAAAAAATAAAATTTTATTTTTTTAATTATTCAAGATCTACGATAGCAGTTTTATAACCACTATCATATCCGTGCCAATCGTTGCCATAGGTCCGGTGCTAATCGCTACATTAGACCTATGGCAGCGGTTATGTAACCACTACTATAGGATATCTATAGCAGCGGTTACATAACCACTATGATAAGTCGATCTCTTGTAGTGGTTTATACATTGCTGTACTAGACCATCTATGACAGCGATTCTAACAACCATTGCTATAGAGCTACGACATGGCCGTAGTAGCAACGGTTAGAAAACTGCTGTCATAGCCTATGGCAGCGATTTTTTGGGCTATGACAGCGGTTTGCTACAGTAGCAGTTACAAATCGTTATCGTAGCCCTTTTTTATAGTAGTGAAGGAGAGAAAGGAGGATCGGTGCAGACGTCGTCATGACGAGTCGGAACAATGTGGCGGAGTTTCTTAATTCGTCGGTCCATCTTTCGTAGTTTTTGATCGAAGATGTCATCTCGATCGTAGATCTTGAAAGATTTTCAGCTGTAGATGGGGAAGGTTTCTTTCGAAGAAGAATCATGATCCGAACAAGGATCCTCTACTCTTTATTTTTTCTTTTCAGGGGCGATGGGTATGCTAGCCTAAGTGCTCCTCCTTGGGATTGGTTTCTGACATCTCAATAACGGATTTTCTGATGGAACCGCCATCGAAGGCGGCCGCATGGTCCGCACCATCTCGATGAGGCCTTGAACCCGCTGCATCAGTAGGTTAAACTGCTCCGGATCTACCATGGTCGTTGGTGGAGGAGGAGGTTGAAGCATCGATGCTGGAGCAAAAATGGATGGATCTGACTCGGATTTGACGATAGAAGCAGTAGATCTCCGGATAGTCGTCTTCTTTGGAGGCATTTCTTGAGATTAAGGGAGAGGATGGAGATGGACCTTGGAGAAGAAGATCCATAGAATCGACTGAGCACTCCTTTAAGAATAAAGGTACCTCAAGAACAGAGGTCCCTTCCTCTAGCATCAATTCTGTTGGTGCAGAATTTGGTCGACGCCGGATCGAGCTGAAGTTGAGGAAGAAGAGATCGCTGTCGGTGACCTGCAAAATGAAGTCCCACCTGGAGTCGATGGTGGTGGCTCTGGCAGGATCCTCCGACGATCAAGTCAGCTCTTCTGACCAACAGGAATGGAGTACTCAGAAAAGAACTCAACAGAGTTTTGGAAAGAAGAAGAGAGTTTAGAGAAAACGTATCTAGAGAATTTCTTTTATAGATGGAGCTCAGAGCAGACTGATAGTGACAGTCGTAGCCGTCAGATAGCTGACCGTTCAGAGTCAGGTGGGGTTTGTTACGAAGAGGGGCGCCACCTATAGCAGACTAATAGTGACAGCCATAGCCATCCGATAGCTGGTCGCTCGAAACCGTGTAGAGTTTGTTACGAAGAGTGACATCGTCTGTAGCAGATTGATAGTGACAGCCATAGCCGTTCGGTAGCTGGCCGCTTGAGATCGCATAGAATTTGTTATGGAGAGGGGCGCCATCCATAGCAGACCGATAGTGACAGCCATAGTCATCCAGTACGAGCCGTTCGGAATCATGTGGAGGGATGAAGAGCTTTGATGTATGTCAATTCTAGAGGAGTTCGGACTTCTAAAGAAAATACGACTAGAGAAGATCATCCGGGAGGAATACTACTTGAAATCTGAAAGTAATCCACTGAAGAAATTTGGATGGAGTTCAACTGATGGAGAAATTTAGAAGAAGTCTGATTGATGGAGAAGCTCGACTGATGGAGAAGTCCAAAAGAAGTCCAACTGGTGGAGAAGTTTGGCTAAAGAAGTTCGATTGGTGGAGAAATTCAACTGAAGGAGAGTCCGAAAGGAGTTCGGCTCTTGGAGGAATTCGACTGAAGAAAACGTTCGTTAGGAATTCGGCTCCTGAAGGAATTTGATTGAAGGAGAAGTCCGGAAGGAGTTTGGCTCCTGAAGAAATTTGACTGAAGAAGAGGTCCGAAAGGAGTTAAGCTCCTGGAGGAATCCGACTGAGGAAGAAGTTCGGAAGGAGTTGGGCTTCTAGAGAAATTCGATTGAAGGAGAAATCTAGAGGGAGGAGAAGTCCGAAGGAAGTTCGACTTCTAAAGAAATTCGATTAAAGGAGAAGTCCGGAGGAAGTTTGGCTTCCGAAGAAATTCGACCGAAGAAGAAGTCCAAAAAAAGTTCGATTCCTGGAGGAATCTAACCAAAGAAGTCCGTAAGGAGTTGGGCTTCTGAAGAAATCCGATTGAAGGAGAAGTCTGGAGGAAGTTCGGCATCTGAAAGAATCTGACCGAAGAAAAAGTTTGGCTCCTGGAGGAATTCGACCGAAGATAGAGTTCGGCCACTAGAAAAGTTCGACCGTTGGAGGAGTTTTCGATCGAAGCTCTTCTATGATTACCAATTATATTAGGCCAAACATCAGACTGAACTTTGACGGAGGCAAAATTTATTTCCAACAGATGTAATACATATTAAAAAAAAAAAAAAACCCTATCATTATTTAAGAAAAACGTACCAATTCAATTTTGAAAGATCTATAATAATATCTTTCTCTAAAAAAGAGAAAAGTGTATTATATATTAAATCATGAGATAATCTACGTTATATTACAACATTTTTATGAACATTCAATAATATAGTTTGATTTTCTCATCCTAAAAATAATAATATGATTTGATTTTGTTTTGGTTGGATTGGTTCTTCTCCCTTGATCCAAAATTGAACCAATCCAGTCAAGTATTTCAAAAACAAATGCTAGTTGGTTGAGTGCATCTCCGCAACAAGAAACCGCCGGACCAACAGATCACCTACCGTTTCACCTTTTTGTTCCGCATTTCTTTTTTTGGTTCTCAAATAATTGATTGAATACTATAACAGAAGTCATTATAACGGTTTTGCAAAGATCTGTTATCCATATTAATAATATAAATTGAAGTGATTTGTAATAAAATAATATTTTTTTAAGTTCAAATTTGGAAACCAGGTCTCCTTTCGATAAAAAAAATATTTATCTTGAAATTTTTTTTTTCATTAAATAGGTACCATTTCGGCCAAATTTTTATTGTGCCTGAGAAGATTATTTATAAAATAATATTTATTTTGTTCGGAATTGATTTTGATGGTACTCTTTTGATGTTTAAATTATAAAAATTATATTTAATTAAATAAATAAAAAATAAAAAAATATTTAAAATTATTTTATTAATATTTTTATTTATTTTTTATAAATAAAATATTAGTAATCGTCTATAGGTTAAAAATTATGAGATTTTATTTATGAAAGTAGTTAATATTTATTATAAATGGAGAGACCATCATTATTTAACATCAAATAATTTAAAATAGAAAAACTAGAAGGGAAATGACGGCCATACTGAATGGCCGGCTGTCTTGGTCAATAATGATTTCTGTAAGGGCCTCAGCTGCAATAGGCGATCGTGTTGGTCAATGATAGCAGAAATCCTGGACCCTGGCGTTAAGCGTCCTGATATTATTACGACCAGGCCCCAAGCAGTCTTGCTCCTCAATTGCCCAACCACGGACCAGTGGAAAGATAGAGAGAGGAACCGATCGATGGAGAAGTATAGAGAGCTAAGAGTGGCGGTGGAGACGGTGGCGGCGGTGGATGCACACGCCCACAACATGGTGGCGCTCGACTCCTCCTTCCCTTTTCTCCGATGCTTCTCCGAGGCCGAGGGAGATGCCCTCGCCTTCGCCCCCGACTCCCTCTCCTTCAAGGTTAATTTTTTTTTTTTTTTTTTTTTTTTTTTTTGAAACTTTAATCGTTGGTAATGTTGTTATTATAGGGGTATTAATGGGAAAAGAAAAAGAAGAGAAGATAAAACCCTCCAAGAATGCCTTATTCTCCAAGATCTTCTTCAACTTCTCTCTCCCGTTTTTTTTTTTTTTTTTTTTTTCACCAGGTAGACATTTGGATCTTCGCCCTCAAAAACAGGCATTTATTTCTCCCATCCACCCCATAATTTGATGACAAACATATCTGGGAAAGGGGAAACACACGTACCCCGAAAGAAAGACGAATTATCTCGTCGGCGACCAGTGAAATTTGTTGGAATAATTCATTGAAAGAAGCGCTTTCACCAGTCTTTATCCCTTTTTCTCCTTCTCTTTTGCCTCCTTTCCTTCCCGGGTTGGCTTGGAAGAGCGTGGGCTATCTGATACGGCTGCTCGTGGGGAAACGAGACGCATCTGGTTCCTAACTTTTCTCAAGCCGTGGTTCTCGGATCAGAGTGTCCAGATCACCGATCTCGAGTCGCTGCCGCCTCGCCTTCTGAGCGACCGGGATCGACGAGGAAGCCTTGGGACGACGGACTTGAATGAAGTCATCGGGTGAAGAGCCCGCCACAGGAATATTCTTGATCCGATCGTCCAATCTATTTCTGGGCCTAATGGTGGTACGGAAATTTCAATCGCGAAGATAGGGCTGGCCGAGGTCCATCGTTTTAGACGGGTCCTGACCTCCGGGCCCCGGAGGGCGGACCTTTCTTGTCGCTGGTCCACCGTCAAGAAACACTGGGGACAATTCCCCCCCCCCCGACCTCGCGAAGTTCAGGTTTACCATTTAACGGTCCGTAGCAAGACGTTTGCGGCGCTTATTAAGCTTTTGCCTACTCATGGTTGGGTAAAGACGGCCGTCACCCAATGTCACGTGATTTAGGAACAAAGAAAAAGGCGGTTATAAAGAATAGTTATAAGAATTACCGCTGTAGCTAGGGCAGGAATCGGACCAGATTAGGTTGGGTTTCTATGCAGCCTGCACCCGGTTCAAAAAAATTTTAGGATTTAGGCTGGGTAGGGTTTTTTTTTTTTTGAGTAAATTACAAAAATCTTCTTGAGATTTTGTTTATTACACTTACATCTAATAATTTTTAAATCTACGCTTACATTAGTTAAATTAATGTTTACCTCATGTAAAAAAGTTGAAATCACCCTTGAGTAGGGAGGAAGATATATTTTCTCATATAGATGTTATGTCACTTAAGATTACTTTGATCATTTTTAAAATATTTTTGATATGGCATTTGGGTCCCATTTAAGATCAACAATTTGACTAATATTTTGTTAAGTTATGGGTTAAAGTGTTGGTTAAAAATAAACTTCAGTAGGATGAGTGTAGGTTTTTCAAGCTATTGAATGTGAGTGTAATTCATCTCTAATCTTAGAGAGGTTTTTGTAATTTACTTTTTTTTTTCCCCCAAAATTCTGGCATAGTTCCAACCCTAGCACGAAGCCAACCTCATCTTGAAACCCGATGGGGCCAGCCTGGAGAGGGGAAAGAGAGAGTAGAGAGGGGAGAGGGACCGAGTGAGAGAAAGATGAATGGACAGAGAGAGAGTAGAGAGGGGAGAAAGAGATTGGGTAGGGAGGAGAGAGTACTTGAGGGAGGGGGACTGAGGAATGAGAGAGGGTGGTGTTTTTCTCAAGCCATGTTCGGGTCTGGTTATAGGTACAGGCTTCAGTCCAGGCCAAGCATTAACCTGTGTCTGACAGGAATTCCTTTGAGTTTCGACTCTATTTTTGGGTCCAAGTTCAAATTGCCTCAAGCCTAGCTCATGGCCCGAGCTAAAGCCAGTCTGACATGATAGGCCTTGGGCCGACCAGAGACCATTTTTAGCCCTACTTATAGTTTGAGATGGCCCATGTGGAGTGTTTGGAGGTCTATCACTTTCCTAAGTTGTCGATAGCTCTTCCTTCTCCTGTAGTGGAAATTGATGTCTAATATATATATATATCCTGGATAAAAGTGCATGCAGTAGGCTAGTGTCTTGATCCAAAATTTTGCTGGATCTAAAGTTTTAGGGGCTAGACTCATATAAATTTGACTAATCTTTGTGGGGTTTGACATTTGAAAAAAAAAAAAAAAACATGATGCATATCATTTCAGAAGTGTTGCCTGCATATATGTAATGAACATTTTGATTCTGCAGTATCTTTGTGGGGTCTAAATTTGAAAAAAAATACATGATGCATATCATTTCAGAAGCGTTGCCTGCATATCTGTAATGAACATTTTAATTCTTCAGACAATCAATAGACTTATTCTTTAGGGTTCTTCAATTCACAAGCATTCGATCTAACATACTAATTGTTCCATACTGTTATGATACATAGCAATTGATATGTGAACTCTAATTGTTCCATACTGTTATGATACATAGTAATTGATATGTGCACTCTAATTGTTCCATACTGTTATGATACATAGTAATTTATGCATGAACTGCAGAGGAGCTTGAGGGATATTGCGGGACTTTACAATTGTGAGGCATCCTTGAATGGAGTGGAAAACCACAGGAAGTTCGCTGGATTGCATTCAATCAGTTCAAAATGCTTTGAAGCGGCCAATATATCTGCAGTCTTTATTGATGATGGCATTCAGTTTGACAAAATGCATGACTGGCAATGGCACAAATCTTTTGCTCCTGCAGTTGGCAGAATATTGAGAATTGAACACTTGGCTGAAACAATTCTTAATGACGTGAACTCTTCATCTTTGTTTTCCCCTTTGGTGTTTCCTTCTAGAATCAGTTTGCATGCTCATTTTTATGTTGTCATGCATATAATATATTTCTTTACTGTTGATTAAGTTGCTGTGTACATTTCTAATCTAGTTTATTTAGCTCTGCTGCTTTTATAATATCATTGTTTAATCATCTACAATCTAAATGAATTCTTGTAACGAAGACAGACTTTATAACAATAAACTGTTATAAGTATAACTATCTAATGCTTCTATTGAATTTCTTTTTCTGCAAAGAAACAAAGTCTTTGTAATTACTTTCTGCAATTTCCACAGTCTAATTCTATTATAATTCTACCTAGAAAACCTAAAAAAGAAATGCTAAATTGCTTTTTCTTTTTAACTTGCTGTTGTTGCAAAATTAATATATTTTTTTAAAGTTTACCACATTTAGTAGGCCTTATGTTGTCCTATCTAAGAATTAAGAATCCAGTCCATCCTGGTGGTATAATTTCTTTTATATTTTTTCTTTTAATTCTTGTTTAGTTATTTATAAGGGTTGTTCTGGCCAGCCATGGTTAGTCTTGGTGCCATCTTGGTACTGCATTGACTGTGTAGTTTGGGATGAGCACTGCTACTGAGATTTAGATCAAGGTTCAAAGTACCAACTCATACTGCACAGTATCGGATGTATGGCACCATATCAATAAGGTATAGGTACCGTACGGTGGCTTTATATGGCACTGTAACAACTTATGGTACAACTGCTTATCTCACCTCCAGCAGGATACCATGTGTTGGGACGAAGGTGTACCATGTTGAGCATACTGTACTGGCAAGCTACCAGTTTTGTCCTTGCTACATATATACAGATCCTTGATTTAAACTCTTTTGGTAATTATATTTTTATTGCAATTCGTAAAGATGCTGTGATTCTCACATGCATGTATCATATGCACATTTGGTGTGAGGGCATGTGTCTATTTAGTCAGAGTTATCTTCAAGCATGTTCCTCTAGGAAACTAAGGTTTCCTCAAGAACTTCTGGTAGAAAATGAATTCAATCTACTTTCCTAGAAACATGGAAACATGTAGGAGATGCCTATAGAAATATATTAAACACAGTACGAAAACTACTGAAAATATGGCTAAAATATATGGAATAGCAACATAAAAAACTAGCTACTTGTGCACTCGTTTCCTGGTGGTCCCAATGGTGTCATAAGCATTACTCTCACATACCTCAACAATTTGTGCAACTTCCTGTGTTGGGGGCATTCTACTCGTCACATGTTTTGATTTTACATGTAGACTGTTGTGACCGCTTGTAATGGACTAAGTATCTCTGTCTACTAGCTTCTTGTTGATTGCCTGCTTTAAGATGTTGTTAAGGCTTAAAAGCTTTTAGGCCTTTTTTTGTTTTCCAAAAGTAGGATTCAATTTTTCAAATGTCCTATTAATTAGAAATAAAGTTTGGCTTCAAATGAGTGCTGCATGCAAAGCCATAGGTCCCAGTTTTTGATGAATATTAAATCAAGCTATCTTCGCACAAGTTGCATTTATGCTAAAGTTAAAATTGTTATAATTTTAAGGGTTTAAATGCATCTACCTAAATAAAATTGAATTAACAAAATGAATTATAGTTACGATCATGAAATTCTGTACCGGCCCGAACCAGTCGGTACATTCCATACCGTATTGTATCAGTGGGGAATCGGGACGGTTTAGGTCGATTTTTTGGAAAATGGCCTGAATCGGTCGATACGGGGTGGTACAGTTCGGTATGGGTCGGTACAGCACCGGTACGGGTCGGAACAGCATCGGTATGGGGCAAATTTTTTTTTCCTTTTTTTGGCCATTGGGTAAATTTTTTTTTTGATTTTTTTATTATCGGTACGAGATGGTACGGTACGGTATCATACCATATCGGCCAGGAACCGGTATGCGAACCGGTACTGGTTCCTGAAACCATGGTTACGATGATACAATAATAACTTAGATAGTAGAGGAACATCTATAATGTTGTCCTTGCAGTCCCTCCAGGTGTATAGAATTTGCATCAATCCTCTGCTCCTAAGATACAAGCGAGCAGCCTAGCTTCAAACATACAACCTCAACTTGCCTAGGCTCTTAAAAATGATTTTTGATGGATAGGTGAAATAAGTCTTTGATCTCTATTTTTGATGGAGAGTTTCTTTTGCATGTGTGAGAGAGAGAGGGAGAGAGCAAAATGTATTTTGTGTATCTTAATGTAGAAGATAGTGTCCCGATTTATTGAAATCTCAGGGATATGCTTAATGGATAGTGGCTTCTGCTAGATTTCCTGACCCACACAGTTAAAATAACTTTTTTGGGAAAGGTACATTCTTAGCAAAAAATCTAACAAAGAAAACTAGAAAGATTTGAGAGTTCCTGAGCAAGGTTTGTCATCTTGGTACTGGACCCTGTGCCAGTGCTATCTTATTATAGCGTCAGTATGCGGCTCGGTACGGTACGAGATAATATACTGAGTATCGGTATAGTACTAGACAGCATACTGGTTTGGTATGGTTGACCCCGTACTGGGTAGATGAGGTGGTACAGACCATGTTGCTAGCTCTTCCATATATGTGATAGTGTTTCTAAGAAGAGTCACGACTGAAAACCATTCTGTGAAAGCCCTATTATTAAAAAGTTCTAAATGATTTATAACACTCTCTAGTCTCTAGAAAGGAGTTGTATGGCCACTAAGTTTGAGAAGCTCTTGAATTACATAATTTCAAAAAACCTTAGTTCCGACAGCTATGATATCTCATTCCCATTTGATGTATCACATGTTGAAAAGAGATTCAACCATAGCTGATGTCTTGCTCATGAAACAAATAAAGATAAAACTTTAAAAACTTTATTGCTCACTATTAATCAATGATTAGATGAGTTTAATGAAGTTTAGGGAATAGGGAGGATCAGAAAGCAAGAGTGTTCCAGAGTCGTTTCATGTTATTATCAATTTTGGATATTATCATATTTGGGTATGATTTTAATGCATTTTTAAAATTCATTTCCTGATATAATTTGCTTATCTGATCAATGTTACAGTAAACTGTCTTGGTTCTTAAAAATGATTACATTTCAGGAGAAGTTCAGCCAATCAACATGGACTGTGGATTCATTTACTGATATTTTCCTGACAAAGATGAAATCATATCCTTTACAACATAATGATGTTTCATTTGGTCTACCAATACAATTATGCAGCTAAGCAAAATTTCTTGTTTCCAACCCCCACCAAAGAAAAAGTTTTCAATGCATTTCCTTAGTACATCTGCTACAGTGGCTGATCACATTGTTGCCATGAAAAGCGTAGCTGCTTACAGAAGTGGTTTACAAATTGATACAAAAGTTACGAAGAGAGCTGCTGAGGAAGGTCTTCTTGAAGACTTAAACGGTAAGCACAGAGAGATGGTGTGTAAGATGCAAAACTTGTTTAGATGCCCTGTATTTTTTTAAAAAAAAATTATGGGCTGAAGATGATGCTTCTGTTAAATATTCTTTTCAGCTGGCAGACGTGTTCGCATCAAGAATAAGAGCTTTATTGATTATTTATTTACATGTAGTTTGGAAGTTGCTGTATCCTTTGACTTACCCATGCAAATTCATACGGGGTAATGGACTCATTTGAAGCTTTCTCATTTAAAAACTTCTTTCCTACTACATAATGATCGTTTGGTTCAATTACACATCTGCTAGTTGCAGGGATCAGCAAATTTGTATTTACATTAAAAGATATGTTCCTTCTAACTTTATGTAAATTGAGTAATTTCAAGATTTAATTTGTCAGGGTGATCTAAAGCAGTTGTGTCCTTTCCCAAACTTCTGCAGTTCTTTCCTTTCAATTAATATTTGTAGATTAATTCATCTTGTCTAGTCTGAAAAGCATTGGCCATTACATTTTTCTTATTCTTGTGCCCTAGCAGATTAGCAGACAAGCTATTGCATTGAATATTCCTGATTACAGAAAATAAATCAGTCCAACTTTTCTTGAAATTTCAGTTTTGGAGATAAGGACTTGGATTTGAGGCTGGCCAACCCATTGCATCTACGTAAAGTTCTTGAGGATAAGAGATTTTCTAAATCTCGGATTGTTCTTCTACATGCATCTTATCCATTCTCAAAGGAAGCATCATATCTTGCTTCAGTTTACTCCCAGGTTTGTTCTTTCACATGTGCACTTTGTCATAACTTAAATTTGATTTTTACAAGTTATTTAATATCTTTGTACATAGGTCTACCTTGATTTTGGACTGGCCGTGCCAAAGCTTAGTGTTCAAGGGATGATTTCTTCTGTCAAAGAACTTCTAGAGCTAGCACCTATCAAGAAGGTGAAATTATCTTTTTTTTTTTTCCTAAGCTACTTCTTTTACAGATTTTTCTTTTGATTGGACCCTAATTATATTTTAGGCATTTGCTTCAAAACATGTCTCTTATAATTTTTTTTGCTATTAATGCTTTGTTCAACATCGGAACCATGTATACAATACATAGTCATCGTATCAAACTACCAATGTGCACTTCAATTTTTCTCATATATTTTTCAATTACAATACACTTGTAACTTAAATCTATCTTAAGTTACCTTGGTCAAACTTCAGGCTTTGCTTTAGCAAAAGGTTCATATGTTGTGTGCATTCCACAAATTCTTATTATGACTCCAGCATCCTTCCTTGTTTACTTTGACAAATTCAATAGTGCACTACTGGATTTTTGGATTTTGGGGGGAAAAAAGACATGGATCACAGTCAATTAGATGTCTAACTGCTTGGTTATCCATATCGTTTCTGTACCTGATATTGTTCTCATAAGAGATGATATCATAGAAATAATTGCTTCAAACTAGTTCTTATTAGGCAGATTGAATATGGTGGTAGTTGGTACAACAACTTGACTTCCTAGGTATTAGGTGGCACACTAGCAAAGAAGGATGCCTTTTTGTGAGGAAGTTTGTCTTTTGATTTTTTATAGGATTTCAGCCTTCTTGGTTGCTGATAGATAAATTGGGCACTAGCATGAATATGTCTGGAAGACCAGTTATAGTTGCTTGCTTGACTGAAATTTAATTGTCAACAATTGTGTTATACAATGCAACAAAAATATTTTAAAGTTTAGGGCTATGCAATTTCTGTTTTATGATCACTTTCTCTAATCAGAGATGCATAATTATCAAGATAAGCTAGTGTTAGATATATGTGCCCTAGAAGCCAGAATTGGCTGACACTTATGATACACTTCTAAGGGCAAAATTGTAATTTTGACTATAATCAATAAAATGGGTTATTTTCTATCACATATGTGTATTTAGTGTCTGTGATACATCCTTTGAGTTAATGGTAATGATAATTCATATTTTCAAGAGTTGAAAATTTAAGACATGAATAATCATTATTAACTCATAAAATGCTTCCGACCATAGGATCATTACGAGGATGGTGATTGATCCGGAAGGTTGGTGTACAATCGCTTCTTTTTAGTAGATAAGTCTTGAGTCTACGGTGTGGAGACACTGGAGCGAGAGTATAGGTACTCGTTAGAGAACGAGGGCACTGAGCGTGACCACCTCGAGTAGTCATTAGGAAGTCTACCTTCTCGTCAATGACTGACTCGATGCTGCAGTAGTGTGTCTGGTTCTTTGACCTGAGGTGCATCGACAGTTCACCTTGAGGGTGTTATAGTTTGACTACACCATTACTCGGTCTCCTAGCCATATGGAATCCTGAGGTGTATGTTGGCTATAGCATGTTCATTGTAGGAACTGGATTGCATCAAGATGGAATCTATCTACCTCGGTGGTAGAGGAGCAGCCCTATGATGATCATGAGAATCAAGTCCAAAAGCCCATGGCCATGGCAGAGTGAAATAATAGAAAGAGTTTCTATTTAGATTTTCACATCGGACTTGAATCGAATGATTACATCATATGACAGAGACTAGGGTTTGACGAGTTCACCTTAACCCTAATCTGATCGGGGCTCAAGATAGAAGAACTTAATCACACAGGTAGCTGCACCAAGAGGTTCGCATTCAGCTCTGATGGGTTGCCACCATATACTGCTAGGTGTCACTGGTGGATTTTGGGAGCAATTAGAATGATTTAGATGATCGATCATTCTAGCTGTTCGAATCAGAAGAGTTCTGATCCATCGAAAGGAGTTTCGATGATGTCGATGATAGAGATCATGACATATCCCATTACCATACAGAACTGAACCTAACTGGGTCACACAAACAAGGGTTTGAATCTGGTGATCATCAATTGAACTGATCCTAGTTCAATTGATCTGAATGAGATTCAATTAGGTTCAAGAAAATCGTGCTAGCACTCGATTGAACCTAACGTTCTTCTTTTACTATCATAAATAAGTTGTCCTGACTGAGCCAAAGGAGTTTGTGCTCAATCAGAGGCCTTCATATGGTCTGACTGGAGGTTGTCCAAGTCAGAAAAGGTTGTCTTATTTTGTAAGACATTACCTGCCATTTTTGGTCACCTGCCATTTCTTGTTCTTTGACTTTGGTCAAAAGTCTACCTTTGACTGGTCAAATGTTGACCATTGATACTTTGACTTTTGACCACATGTCATGCACCTATTGGAGAGCTGGTGGGGGCCTAGTCCCCTGCCAGAACCTGGCAAGGAGGAGGGCGCACGCCAACCTTGGCGTGTGCCCAAGTTGGAGGCGCCTAGGAGTCCTTGTTGGACAAGGACTCCATCTCCTTTTTGGATTCCAATTAGAGTTCTTCCTAAGAACCAACTTTGACTGGTCTTAGGCGCCCTCTAAGGAGGAATCCAGGGGACTCTATTCCCACCAATCAGATTTAGATCTGATTTCACAAAGGGTTGTGATTGGTTGGGAAGAAGAGGAGTTGGATCACAGATAGTCTATAAATAAGACCCTGCGCCCAACTCAAATTTTTATTGAAAGAAATTGAAAGAATTCAATTCCCACGCCCCAAGGCTGCCTCTCCCCTCTTCCTCCATGCCAAACCCACCTTCTCCCCTCTCCTCTCCACGTCCAAAAGGAGTTTTGGACCTTGGTTGGTGCGATTCCAGATCAAGAGAAAGGCGATCAAAAGCAAGAAGGCTGCACTGCTGCAAAGGACGACTGCTGATCTTCAAAAGAGTTTTGAAGATCCTCCAGATCAGATCCAGATCTAATTTTTGGAGGACGTGATAGAGAAGAAGAGGATCTCCAGATCCAACCCGAGTGGATACCGGTAGAGGCCAGGCACTTGCGTGGCTAGATCCAGAACCTTCCGCTGCTTACAGGATCATCAACAGGGTAATAGGATTACCCAAATCAAGGTAAATTAAATTTGATTTAATTTATCTTATTTTATTTTATTTATTAAAATAATAAGAATCAGATCTAAAACATATCAAGATCTGATTTGGATCAAGAGAAAAATTTTTGAAATATATCTCTTGATCTGATCAGATCTGAACGAACCTGGGACCGGGAAATCAGGATTTTTCCTTCAACTGGTATCAGAGCCAAGGTTCTAAAAGTGTTTAGATCTGATTTTAAATTTATTTTAATTAGAAAATAAGTGATTTTCAGATGTCACATGAGATGTGATCAGATCTGAAAATCAGAAAAAATTAAAATTAAATGATTTGGATCTAAGATTAGAAAATATGCATGACTAGTTCTAGAATAGAATAGTTCTATAGAATAGTCTTGCATGTTTTGATTTAATTTGATTAAATCATATTTTAGATCTATTTATTTACTATTTTTTGATATTATAATTATTATAATAACATCTAAAAAATAGCAAATAAAAATTATTTAATTTTAAATCATCATATGAGATATGATTGATGCATGTCTAGACTAGTTGTAGAATAGTTCTACATAATTGTCTAGATTAGAATTTATTTTGATTAAGATCAATTTAAATCTAATTTTTTAGATTATTATGAGATAATTTAGATCTGAAAATATGCATGATTCGATACATGAGATGTATGCAAAATATGCCATGATTAGATCTAATTTGTATATGAGATATATGATATAGATCTAAAACTATTTTGTAGTATTGCATGTTCCTGATTAAGGCGTTCCTCTTGGCCGTCCGGTCATAAGAATGAAGAAGGGTTTAAAGGCCCTCTCTTCCCATTCGATGGGGTGTTCTTATGATGTGTAGGGGTGCTGCGTGTTCGTCCTTAATCAGAAATCCAAAACTTACTTTCTGCAAAACCCTAGATCCTGAAACCCTAGGATTTATTGTGCATATTTTGTTTATGAACCCTACTTAATTAAGAATTAAGTTTATGGAATATTAATTAGGTCTAAAATTGAGAATTTCAGATCTAAGACATATTCATAATACTGGGTTCGGGCTTGGGTAGCTCAATTAGGTCTAAGCGGTTGATCAAACCGAATCAAGAGTTGGTTAGATGGGATCAACAATGCTTAAATTGACCAGCCTAATAGGATTAAGTCTGGGTCAAGATCGAGTCACGATCAAGCAAGACCTAATTAGGCTCAGAGGTTAGAGTCTGGATTGTAGGCTAACCCAATTGGTTCTGACTCAACAATTTGGTGTCTAAGGTAAGTTTGGCACATACGACCGACTGGATTTTTAATTGGAAGCTACTCGACCTGAATGCGTTCTTGTACGAGTTAATGGCATATTCCTTCCACCGGTCTCACTTACCTGGCCATATCTGTTGACACAGTTCTGATCTGAGGTGGTCAATAATCCGAGCTAACCCATGCCACTAGGTTAGTCATAATTGTTATGACTAATGACAAGTCTAGTTTAATGAGACCTGAATCAATTCTCCCTAAGAAAAGATTAAGTCTGAGGTCTTCCACCATTGTAGATGTGCGGGCCCTTCCCGGGGTTGATTGTTCTCGGCTGGATACAGTGGCTCAGTTGCACCGGAAGATGCAACCATGTCTATTAGGCATTGGATGCTATGGGCTGGAGGATGAGTTGGGCTCAATATTTCCGGATACGGTGAGAGACTCAATTAGGAACCCAGTCTATGCAAATGGTGGGTCTGACTTAACTAAGGAGTGGATCAATATTCCGGATACGGTGAGATTCATGAATTAGAGACCAAGTTTGGGTGCACCATGATTAGAGAATCATTGAACAGAGTTGTTCACTCATTGGCTAACCCATCACCAATAACTGTTAGGTGAGGTGATGAGTCAGTTGGTGAGACCGCACCACCCACTAGAAATCATTAATCATGGAGATTTTTCGCATCTCTACAGAGGGAGTGTAGGGATCCGAGAAAATAGTGGGAGCTAATTTGTTTAAAAATAAAATTCCTAAATAAATTGGTCAAGTCATAATTACAGTATCTAACTAGAATCTTTGACTCTCTACAGGAAAATGTCTGCGTCCAACCCATTGGCACGTATCCTGGACACACATAGACTGACCTGGACCCAATTATAAAGATTGGCTCAGGAACTACAAAATTATTTTGGGTTTCGAGAAGTTAACCCATGTATTGGACCAGGACCCTCCCACCTTACCAGCCCGTCCATCCACTGAACAGAGAGCGTCTCTGGAAAAAATGGATAGACGAAGATAATAAGGCCAGATATTACATGTTGGGCTCGATGTCTGATGAGCTCCAGCGCCAACATGAAGATATCGGGACTGCTCGCCAAATGTTGGCTCACCTGCAGGAGATGTTTGGTGAACAGAGTCGCGCAGCCAAATATCAAGTCACGAAATGACTTTTTAAGGCTAAGATGCGTGATGGGCAGTCAGTCCAAGATCACTGTCTGATGACAATGATCAAGGACATGGAAGAGCTTGAGAAGCTCGGTGTGAAGTTAGACTTGGATCTGCAGAACGATATTATTCTGCAATCCTTGACTGATGCATATGGGCAATTCATCATGAATTACCACATGCATAAACTTCAAAATTCCTTGGCCGAATTAATGAATATGCTGGTTACCGCTGAGCTTTCTATGAAAGGTTCTAAAGGCTCAGTTCTTGCTATGGAACGGACTTCTTCCAAAAGAAAGTCTTATGGAAAGAAAAAGAAGTCTGTGAAAAAGCAAAAGGTGGAAGGATCAAAGAAGAAGAAGAGCCGAAGAAGAAGGCCGATGTCAAAGGAAAAGTGTCCTTCTTTGCTCGTTATTGAGCAATCCATGCTTGATTCTAGTGCTCATCTGTGATGCAGGGTCGGAACTGAGGGATGGAGCATGATCCTATCTACCTGGCTTTGAAGAACAAGAAGGAATTGTCTTCATTTGCTGATTATGTCTTTATTCGAGCAAAATGTGAATGCCAAACGACCTAGGGATAGTCCAAACGATAGATATCTATGGCACCTGAGATTAGGTCATATAGCAGAAGATAGGATCAACAAATTGGAGAAAAATGGGCTATTGAGTCCATTGACTTTCGAGTCATATCCAACTTGTGAATCTTGTCTTCAAGGCAAAATGACTAAACTCCCTTTTGTTGGACATGGGGAGAGGGCCACAGATCTCCTTGCCCTAGTACATACTGATGTGTGCGGCCCATTTGATGTGCCGGCTAGAGGCAATTTTGTCTACTTCATTACCTTTACCGATGATCTGTCTAGGTATGGGTATGTGTATCTTATGAGACACAAGTCTGAAGCTTTTGAAAAGTTCAAAGAATTCAGACATGAAGTAGAAAAACAAACTGGAAAACCCATTAAGGTTCTTCGATCAGATCGAGGAGGTGAATACCTTAGCCGAGAATTCCTAGACTATCTCAAGGAAAATGGCATAGTCTCTCAATGGACTCCACCAGGAACACCTCAACTCAACGGGGTTTCAGAATGGAGAAATCGGACTCTATTGGATATGGTTCGATCCATGATGAGCTTCACAGACCTCCCTGATTTTCTTTGGGGACACATTCATTGTTAACTTCAATTTATCTACTGAATAGGGTTCCCTCTAAAACCGTTCCTACCACACCGTATGAGATATGGCACGGTAAGAAACCAAGTCTGAGTCATCTCAGAATTTGGGGTTGTCCGGCTCATGTCAAAAGACAACAAGCGGACAAGTTAGAGTTTAGGTCCTTTCAGAGCTCGATTCATAGGATATCCTAAAGAGTCATTAGGATACTATTTCTACATTCCAGAAGACCACAATGTGATTGTGAGTCGACATGCCATCTTTCTTGAAAAATAGTTTATTCAAGATAGCGGCATTGGAAAGCAGATTAAGCTTGATGAGAAAGTCTCACAAGTACGAGCTAAGGACCAATTGGAACCAAATCAGGTTGAGCCAATAAGAACACTACCTCCTCCACCTCGTAGATCGGAAAGAGTTTTCCATCCCCCTGAAAGATACTTAGGTATTATTTCAGAGGAAGTAGAGAAAATGTTCCTCGTAGGTAATGGTGCTCATGGTGATGATCCCAAAACCTACAACGAGGCGATATCAGATATCGACTCCGAGAAATGGCTAGAGGCAATGCAGTCAGAAATTGACTCGATGCACTCAAACCAAGTCTGGACCTTGGTAGATCCACCAGAAGGTATAGTACCTATTGGGTGTAAATGGATCTTCAAGAGAAAGATTGGTGCAGATGGGAATGTGGAGACATTCAAGGCTAGACTAGTGGCAAAAGGTTATAGTCAACGCGAAGGCATTGACTATCAGGATACCTTTTCCCAGTGGCTATGCTAAAATCCATCCGCACATTGCTTGCCGTTGCAGCCTATTTCGATTATGAAATATGGCAAATGGACGTGAAAATGGCATTCTTAAATGGATATCTTGAGGAAGATATCTATATGGAACAGCCGCTAGGTTTCACATCCAGTGATACTGATCACAAGGTTTGCAAGCTGCAAAGGTCCATATATGGACTTAAGCAAGCATCTCGGAGCTGGAACACTCGTTTCAATGATGTGATCAAAATGTTTGGTTTCATCAAAAATGAAGAGGAACCATGTGTTTTCAAAAAGGTCAGTGGGAGCGCTGTTGTCTTCCTCGTATTGTACGTGGATGACATCCTCCTTATTGGGAATGATATTCCCATGTTGACAACAGTCAAATATGGTTGTCCAAGGAATTCTCCATGAAAGACCTAGGTGAAGCATCCTTTATTCTAGGAATTAAGGTCTATAGGGATAGACCGAATAGGATGCTAGGACTTTCACAGAAGATGTACATAGAGGAAAGTACTAAAGAGGTTTAGTATGGAAAACTCTAAGAGGGGATTAATACCCTTCAGACATGGTATTCATCTTTCCAAGAAGATGTGCCCTAGCACACCTGAGGAAATAGAACGCATGAGCAAGATCCCTTATGCTTCTGCAATAGGGAGCCTCATGTATGCCATGCTATGTACACGACCTGATATAGCCCATGCTGTGAGTGTCACAAGCAGATATCAGTCAAATCCAGGTGAAGAACACTGGACTTCTGTGAAATGTATCCTTAAGTACTTGAGAAGAACTAAGGATATGATGTTGTCTTTGGTAATGGAGAACTCCAAGTCCAGGGATACACAGACTCGGATTTCATGTCCGATATAGATGATCGAAAGTCGACATCTGGGAGTCTGTTTGTGTGCAATGGTGGTGCTGTCAGCTGGAAGAGTTTCAAGCAAATGTGATAGCAGATTCCACCATGGAAGCAGAATATATCGCTGCATCAGAGGCTGCGAAGGAAGCATTCTGGTACAAGAAGTTTGCTGCAGAAATTGGAGTAATGCCATCAGATGCCATTCCTCTATACTGCGACAACAATGGCGCCATAGCCCTTGCTAAGGAGCCGAGGTCTCACCAGAAATCCAAGCACATTGAGCGGCGATACCACCTCATCCGCGATTACCTCGAGAAGGGTTACGTCGAGGTCAAGAGAGTCAACTCCACAGATAATGTGGCAGACCCACTTACAAAGCCGTTGGGCCAGCAGAAGATCGAAGCCCACCTTGAGAAGATGGGACTTAGACTTGTAGCCAATTGGCTTTAGGACAAGTGGGAGATTGTTAGATATATGTGCCCTAGAAGCCAGAATTGGCTGACACTTGTAATACACTTCTAGGGGCAAAATTATAATTTTGACTATATAATCAATAAAATGGGTTATTTTCTATCACATATGTGTATTTAGTGTCTGTGATACATCCTTTGAGTTAATGGTAATGATAATTCATATTTTCAAGAGTTGAAAATTTAAGACATGAATAATCATTATTAACTCATAAAATGCTCCCGACCATAGGATCATCACGAGGATGGTGATTGATCCGGAAGGTTGGTGTACAATCGCTTCTCTTTAGTAGATGAGTCTTGAGTCTACGGTGTGGAGACACCGGAGCGAGAGTACAGGTACTCGTTAGAGAACGAGGGCACTGAGCGTGACCACCTCGAGTAGTCATTAGGAAGTCTACCTTCTCGTCAATGACTGACTCGATGCTGCAGTAGTGTGTCTGGTTCTTTGACCTGAGGTGCATCGGCAGTTCACCTTGAGGGTGTTATAGTTTGACTACACCATTACTCGGTCTCCTAGCCATATGGAACCCTGAGGTGTATGTTGGCTATAGCATGTTCATTGTAGGAACTGGATTGCATCAAGATGGAATCTATCTACCTCGGTGGTAGAGGAGCAGCCCTATGATGATCATGAGAATCAAGTCCAGAAGCCCATGGCCATGGCAGAGTGAAATAATAGAAAGAGTTTCTATTTAGATTTTCACATTCGGACTTGAATCGAATGATTACATCATATGACAGAAGACTAGGGTTTGACGAGTTCACCTTAACCCTAATCTGATCGGGGCTCAAGATAGAAGAACTTAATCACACAGGTAGCTGCACCAAGAGGTTCGCATTCAGCTCTGATGGGTTGCCACCATATACTGCTAGGTGTCACTGGTGGATTTTGGGAGCAATTAGAATGATTTAGATGATCGATCATTCTAGCTGTTCGAATCAGAAGAGTTCTGATCCATCGAAAGGAGTTTCGATGATGTCGATGATAGAGATCATGACATATCCCATTACCATACAGAACTGAACCTAACTGGGTCACACAAACAAGGGTTTGAATCTGGTGATCATCAATTGAACTGATCCAGTTCAATTGATCTGAATGAGATTCAATTAGGTTCAAGGAAAATCGTGCTAGCACTCGATTGAACCTAACGTTCTTCTTTTACTATCATAAATAAGTTGTCCTGACTGAGCCAAAGGAGTTTGTGCTCAATCAGAGGCCTTCATATGGTCTGACTGGAGGTTGTCCAAGTCAGAAAAGGTTGTCTTATTTTGTAAGACATTACCTGCCATTTTTGGTCACCTGCCATTTCTTGTTCTTTGACTTTGGTCAAAAGTCTACCTTTGACTGGTCAAATGTTGACCATTGACACTTTGACTTTTGACCACATGTCATGCACCTATTGGAGAGCTGGTGGGGGCCTTGTCCCCCTGCCAGAACCTGGCAAGGAGGAGGGCGCACGCCACCCTTGGCGTGTGCCCAAGTTGGAGGCGCCCAGGAGTCCCTGTTGGACAGGGACTCCATCTCCTTTTTGGATTCCAATTAGAGTTCTCCTAAGAACCAACTTTGACTGGTCTTAGGCACCCTCTAAGGAGGAATCCAGGGGACTCTATTTCCACCAATCAGATTTAGATCTGATTTCACAAAGAGTTGTGATTGGTTGGGAAGAAGAGGAGTTGGATCATAGATAGTCTATAAATAAGACCCTGCGCCCAACTCAAATTGCATTAAAGATTGAAAGGAATCACAATTCCCATGCCCCAAGGCTGCCTCTCCCCTCTTCCTCCATGCCAAACCCACCTTCTCCCTCTCCTCTCCACGTCCAAAAGGAGTTTTGGACCTTGGTTGGTGCGATCCAGATGAGAGAAAGGCGACTGAAAGCTAGAAGGCTGCACTGCTGCAAAGGACAACTGCTGATCTTCGAAAGGTGTTTTGAAGATCCTCCAGATCAGATTTTTGGAGACGTGATAGAGAAGAAGAGGATCTTCAGATCCAGCCCGAGTGGATACCGGTAGAGACCAGGCACTTGCGTGGCTAGATCTAGAACCTTCCACTGCTTACAGGATCATCAACGGGTAATAGGATTATCTACTTCAAGGTAAATTAAATTTAATGTAATTTATCCAAATTTATTTTAATTATTAAAATAATAAGAATCAGATCTGAAACATTTCAGATCTGATCTGGATCAAGAGAAAAAATTTTGAAATATATCTCTTGATCTAATCAGATCTGAACGAATCTGGTCCGAAAAATCAGGATTTTTCTTCAGCCAGTTGTAGGTTATCTCACGCTCAACTTTTTAAGTGCCTAGCCCTATCTCAGAGCCCATGCTTGGTCCGTTCCTAGCCCAGTGTTAAACGTAAAGTTGGACTCGTCTAAGTATTTTTTTGGGTGGGCTAGGCCCATTGGTCCATCCAAAGTTTAAACAAAATTCCAAAGAGACTAGATTTTACAGGCATGACAATAGCTAGATATGATTAGTAAGACCAATGATAAATAGTGGACAATATCGGTATCAGTTGTGCCTGGATGGTTTTATGTCAAGCAAAGTTAAAAATGTCCACATTCTGATCAGAAAAGGTTTCTTATGAATAATCTCTTTAAGAGAAGATTCTTAACATGAACAATGTAGGATTAATGAGATAACTTGAATTCCATCATTCCAAAACATTTTTTAAGCAAAGGCCTTTGTGCATGAAACCTACTTGGACTTACATATTCTTGAACATTTTCTTCTATTGACCTTTTATATAATCAACACCATGGATTCAAAAACTGCTAAAACGGGATGGCATGACCAGTACCATTACTATTCCAGCATGAAATCAGTACTGGTATCAGTGCTGGGATGCTGAAATAGCTGTATCAGTATTGTACCAGCCATACTGCCTCCTACTAGTTCTACTGGTCGGCACCGATAGTTTTTGCAATATGGTAGTTTTGGTGCATATCATCGGTATCAGTGTTGTGTGATACTGTAATATTTTGATGGAAAAATGGTACAGGGTTTTGTATTGGTGCTTAAAACCTTCATTAACAAGCATTGTAACCAATGCTTGCAATGGTTCTCTACATAACGTGAATCCTTTAAACCATATTTTATAGCAAGTTAGAAACATTTGCAGAACAACCGATCCACTAGTATTTGTTATGGAACTTAACTGGTCAAATATGATAGACACTATACATGTCTATTAGCCTCCATTCAACCTTAGTTTGATCGAAAATTCTCCATCGGCCTGCCATGTATTCTTGAAAATTGCATTGGTGTTGTTAAAAATAGTACTACCATAGTGACCACATAGGTCGGCCTCAAAATAAAATTGGATCTTTATCTTTAGGATTCTAGTGCAAAGTTACTTTGATATGCTAACACCTTTTGAAATTTATGACCAATCAATTTCAAAAATATAATTATGGAGCAGATCTGATATTTGTGTGATTGTAGCGGAAAACCTATTATGCACATTCTAATTCAACTAGAAATCAGTGATGCATCTCCTTTCAATCATCAGCATGTGACAAGGTAATTTAGTACACCTTAGTTATCTCCTAGTTCTACTTCCAAAACCAGCATATGTCCATTTTCTTCTTCTTCTGAATATGACACCTTTTACATGCAGAGTTCTGCAGTTATTTTGTTATTCTTGCAAATTTTGCTTTCTAATGGAAATATGGCTTACAGGTGATGTTCAGTACTGATGGCTATGCATTCCCTGAAACTTTCTATCTAGGTATATTTCAAAGATTGTTAGTTATTCTTTCATGGCTGTCGTATTTGTTGTTTAATCTGATATTGATTTTTGCATAAGTTAAATCCTACGATTGTTAACGTGCATATAAAAATAACAATAAGACACCATTATTCTAAATGCTCATGTTTCCTAGAGACATATCTAAGAAGTAAGTTAATATTATTGATCTTTTGCAAACCAAAAATAGATCCTTTAAACAACAGCATCTTTATTTCACACTCGGAAAGGGCATTATAGTCAGTACGTGTTATCTGTTGATAAGCTAGTCTTCGTTTTAGGTTTTAGTTTTATTATGCTGTTCAGTTAGTGGACGCCCTTCTATCTGTTTGCTCTTGTATGTATCCTTGGCCATTTAGCAATCACTTTGATGTATTGGCTCTAGATCTGCAGGGCTCCAAAATATTTCCTTAAATGACCGCGATGGGCCTTCAGATAGCTTTAAGCAATTCTAATACTTATCTACCTTGTCATAACTGGTTATAAGAGGATCTGTAAGAATAACAACAGATTCTATTTTATCATGTGATATAGTGAGGTGTTATGTGGAAACCTAGAGGCTCATGATTTACCTAAGCTATTGCTGTACAGCTTATTTAAAAGAACCTTACTATAACTATCCAGCCTTTTACCAATTATTCAGTGTTGGCTTTATGGATCCTCATTCGTTAAGTATTCCTATTTAGGGTCATAAATGATGGCATTCCAAGTCAAGATTTTAAATCTTGTTGGATGGTGCTCTCTCGTTTTTTCCATGGACCGGAACACGTCACCATCCCATTCTATCCTAACACTTGGGACAAGAAATATCCCAAGACGTGCTGATTGGGATGTTAGGATGATGGCAAGATGGTCCTGTCCTGTTACATGAGATGGTACCCCATCCCAGTGTCCCATAGAACATCCTGTCGAGACTTGAATTTTTGTTCCAAGATTATCCATATTCTACCTCACAATGTCCATCCATGTTATAGATCTTCTGCTCCTTTTCTGACAACCTTTAGCCCAAACCAAAGTACTCCTTATTGGAGCCTCCTCAATTCTTCATTGTTTTAAAGCATGGATAATCTAGATTCCAAAGCAAGGTACGCCATACCATCCATCCAGGGCATATCGTACCATACGTACTCGATGAGGGGGTCCTGTACCAAGCATATCGATATAGCAATAGGATGGCACCACTATGGGGTTTGGTACCGACATGGCATACCTTGTTCTAGAGTACTTAAAATTGTTCTAGTACTTTAGGCCATGCATGCTGTTTGTGCCATTCTTGTCTTGTCAAAGTAAGTTGCAAAACTGATAAAAGTTGGAGGCTTCTCCAATATAACCAAACAAGTTTGTGAGCAAGTTATAGATAATTAAGGGAAAGCTTTACATACTCATTTATCTTCAGTTTTTTGATTAGCGATCAAGATTTTGAGTTCAAGACATTTAGTAATGCCGACTTATTAATAAGGTTCTTTCACTAGTCCCCACTTACGCTAAGCTATTTATCTTAAGTTTGTCCACTATGTTCACATTATACACTTGTACAAATATGGTTCGCTATGCTAGTACCAGGGCCAATACTGGTTGGTTAGTGGCACGGTTTGGTATGCTTCCTTCTTTCCTTGTCGGGCCCAAACCGTCACAGTAGAGAAAGCGGAGGGAGGGAGCAGAGAGAGAGAGAGAGAGAGAGAGAGAGCAGGAAAGGGGGGACGCCATCAAAGGGCCGCTGAGGCCTCCGGATGGCCAATTTTGCCTTTCTTGCCTCTATTAGATTGAAATAGGATGTCCATATTTCAATCCAATGGAGGCCAGGGAGGCAAATCTAGTTATCTACAGCCCTCCGGCGGCCACCATCGGTCTCCACACCTTCTCTACCTCCTTCCCTCCCTCTTCCTCCCCCCTCTCTTTATCTCTCTCTCTCCATCCTTTTTCCTCTCTTCGGAGGAGGATGGAGCTCCGGAGGCCTCGTTGGGCTTTTGACAACCTCTGACGACCTCCCCAGCCTTTCCTTCTCCTTCCCTCCCCCCTCTTTTCCTCTTTTTCCTTCTCCCTCACCCCATCCTTGCTAGTGTTTTGTTTCGATCGCCATTACCGTCCCAATCAGCCATCGATACATCTTGGCATGCCCCAAAGCAAGTGGTCCGAGATGGTTCGGCGAACCTTATGTCCAGATTACTTGTGGAAAGCCTAAGCTTGGGTAATGATCAAATAATTGTGACCTTCCTTTGATGATAATTTTAGCTGTCTATATGCATGTATGTCTATAAACTAGAAGCTCTTCACCAATCACTTTTTCCACTAACATGCTTATTTGGATCTTTTTTAATTGTTCAATTTTGGATTCATGAAGAGCTTTAGTAAGACACCTTTCCCTGTATAAGAAAGAAATTTGTTCAATTGGTTTAGCTATATATGCTCTTTGATGCATTTTTCTTCATGTATTATTTTATTCATTACTAGTCTGGACATATAGCATATACAGAAGCTTGTAGATACGCACTCCTGTGTGCGGTGCAGCCATCTTACTGTGACACCATATAGAGTTGGACTGCTCACTTTCCATTAAATCTTTGATATTGTTGTAAATGGTAGAAAATCCATGATGGGTCAAGTTGAAGATCCTCCATTAATTGTTCTGCAACATGAAAATGCCTTCAAACAGGAAATTATGTGTTGGAGGTCACCTATCTATTTGTCATGCACTAAAGGGAAAGACATCTTCGTTTCAAATTCTTTACTTGTGAGTATATTGTTAAAATTGTTGCCAGGGATCTCATGTGAAGACTTCAGAGACCTATTGTTGATTAGAATTCACTTGCAGTGATCTGACCATTGGATGCTGCAAGAATAAAGTGCCTTTGTTGGGAGTTTCATCAAGATTGTCACCGGAGTTCAGCAATCTGGCTGCTAGCTAGATCCTGAAATTTTCTGGATTTCAGCCAAACCTTGGGGCTTCGGAAGCTCTTTTTAAATTTGCTTCATCTCTTTTGGCCTGTCATTGAGTGGTTGCTGGTACAAGGCAATTCAAAGAATTTCTTGACTTCATATGAATAGACCAACTGGCCGCTATTTTATCGTTTATAATTTTTTGGAGATTTTTTTCCTGCTCTGTCACTCTTCTTCTGGATTTTCTGCAACTTTTTTGGTGGTCCTTGAGGTTTTGGGGCCTCTTTATTTGCAGCATGGAATCCAGCTGGTGGTTGCCTTGTTTCAACACTATACCCAAATAAGCATGACCAGATTTGTCTTCATCTTCCTTGCTCCTGCAGATCAATTACTTGTAATTGCAATCACACCATTGTGAGGGGCATTTAGACTGTCTACTTCATTCATATCAGGATGACAGTCTGGCAATATTTCCACATATGTTTATGAGCTGATTCTTTTTTGTACTTATCTCTGTTTATTAATTGTGTAAAAAAATTTTATGTGATTCTGTAGGTGCAAAGAAGGCACGTGAAGTTGTTTTTAGTGTTTTATCAACTGCATGTGATGATGGTGATCTTACCATTCCGGAGGCTGTGGAAGCTGTTTGGCACATCTTCAGACAAAATGCATTGCAACTTTACAAGCTAAATGGTATTGTTGGATCTAATGATCACTTGAGAGTCATATCTTTCAACAGCACCTCCAAGGTTGGTTCATCAGAAGAGAATTTAGTATTTGTCCGAATTATCTGGGCTGATGCTTCAGGCCAACGCCGATGTCGTGTAAGTTCATCTTTCCCTCAGAAAATTCAGAGTGGAAAATGTATATTCTTAATAGGACTTTTCACGTCTCACTTTCTTTGACTATCTTTCATTGACAAAACTGAAGAGGTCAATAATTGTAAACCAAGAGAACATACTTCTAGCAGAAAATAAGAAATTTTAGAATAGAAATAAGATGCCTTCATAGGGGTAGACATCTAAGAATTGTTTATGGCATCATTATATCGTGAAATGGACCTAAAACTTAAGCTTTTATTGCTGATAGAATGACATGTAAGGGTGCCAAAAAATTAATTAGCTTTTCATCTTTATGTCACATGATCTTTATGGCATGGAATTGAGGTCTTTAGTAATCTTTTGCACTTGGCAGAATTGCATAACAATGCTTGAAATCATTACATCAGCAGTACCATCTTAGGGGAGCAAAATATTACAAATCAATACTGATATTGATGCATATGTGTTAGAAATGCTCATGCATATAAGGTTGTACACAACTTTCTTCCATGCACTCATGTAAGTTATGTATTCATTGGTTGTGCATGTACCTGTGTTTTTATATATGTTTATTTTGTCAATGCATATATTGTAACAACCTAGAACCTCATCCGGAAAGACTAGCTGGAAGGTGTTATATTTGGATTCCTTGGCCCTATATAAGTGCATAACCAATATAGGACTAAACACAAGCTTGTACAAGTACTCATACTCTCCTTGTTTAAGCCTTGGAATTCTTGTCATGCTAAGGGCCTAAATCAATTCAAATCTATTCACAAGTACCACAAGTCTAAGCACGAACACCACGATTAGCTTGTGATTAGTCCAAATGGGCCCATGCTATAGTGTCTCCTATTTCACATGCGCCATGGATCGGGTATCATTTGTCACAACTAGGATTTCACCCAAAATGGCTAGCCGGAAGATATTATTTGGGTTTGTTGGCCCTATATTATACTTAGGATCTATCTCGTACATAATTGTTGTGGGACTAAACACATAGTTGCATAGGTCCTCATATATATATATATATGTATACATATATATACATATATATACATATATCTATATATATATATATATATATACATACATATATATATATATATATATACATACATATATATATATATATATATATACATACATATATATATGGGACCATGGTCTATTGTGACTGTTAGTACTTAATATTGGGTGTTTCTACATCTTTGTGAACTTTTGTGATTGGTGACATTTAAGTGCTTCTTATCATTCATAGAATTAGACTATTTGAAACATCTTGACTTAAAACCAGACCTGCACTTTCATTTTTCACAACAATCAATGTATAATAACTATAACATTATAGGATGGTTGCCCAGAGTACCTCAAACTGCATGCCTGGATGGGATGCTATGAATTTTACCACATTCTATACTATAATATGACATGTTCGTGAATAGCTTTTGATTTTTCTCCTCACCTTTTCCATTACATGATGCTTGAAAGTTGAACAAAAATTTCATCTTATAAACTGATTATCTATATCTACTGCTTATTCAGGTTGTCCCAGCAAAGCGTTTTTATGATGTTGTTAGGGACATAGGTGTGGGTTTGACTCATGCATCTATGGGAATGACTTCATTTTGTGATGGTCCAGCGGAAGAGACTAATCTAACTGGTGTGGGTGAGATCAGATTGATACCAGATTTATCAACAAAATATAGGATTCCATGGTATAGAGAATTTTTTTCTAACATGTTTTCTACTATAAAGTTTTTACATGTTTTTGTAAGTTTCTTTTTAAGTTAATATTTCTATCTCCTGTTATTATTTTTAGGATAAACTATAAAAACACCCCTTCAACTTTAGCCCAATTTAATTTACACCCTCCTGACTTTAAAAAGTATCAAATTAGTCCTTCAAGTTTTCGAGATATTCCAAAATGGTCCTACCATTCACTTACCAACAAATGGTGTTAGTTTTTTATTTCAATGAACGAAAATGCCCTTACTCATATAGGGGGATCATCGATGAGGAAGGGATGGAGGCAGAGGGAGCCACCATGGAGAGGGAGGGCAGGGTCACAAAGATCGGCGTGGAGGGGGAGGGTGGCGTCAAAGGCCTCATAAGTGAGATTGGAGGAGGAAGAGAAGGAGAAGGGGATAGGAGGAAGGTGAGGAGGAAGAAGGGGTCATCGATAAAGGAGAGGCGAAGGTGGAGGGAGAAGGCTCATGGACAGGCTTAGAGGAGAAGAAAAACGAGGAGGAGAAATGGGTAAGGAGGAAGGGGAGGAGGGAGAAAGAGGGGTCATCATCAAAGAAGGGTGGAGGTGGAGGGAGCCACCACGGAGGAGGGGTTATGGACAGGCTTGGAGGAAGAAGAGGAGAAGTGGATGAAGAGAAAGGGAAAGAGTGGGAAGGAGAGGTCGTCGAAGATGAATGGGTGGAGGTGGAGAGGAGGGCTCATAGGCAGGCTTGGAGGAGGAGAAGGACGAGGAAGAGAAGTGGATGATGGGGAAGGGGAGGAGGGGTCGTCAGCAAGGAAGAGACAGAGGTGGAGGGAACCGCCGTAGAGAGGGATGGATTATGGGTGGGCTTAGATGAGGAGGAGAAGCGGGAGAGGAGAAAGGGGAGAAGGGGGAAGGAGGGGTCGCCGGCGAGATGGGCAGAGGTGGAGGGAGCCACCATAGAGGGAGAGGGCTCATGAGCGGACTTGGAGGAGAAGTAGGTGAGGAGAAAGGAAAGGAGGGGGGAGAAGGGGTCGCCGGTGAGAAATAGGTGGAGCTAGAGGGAGATGCTGTGTAGGGAGAAGGCTCATGGGCGGGCTTGGAGGAGGACGATGAGGAGAAACAGGTGAGGAGGAAGAGGAGGATGGGAAGGAGGAGGGACATCAGCATCGGAGGTGAAGAAGGGGAGCAATCAAAGATAAATGAGGAGGGAGGAGATAGGGATAAGGGTAGTTTGATCATTTTATAAAATGATGGTATCATGTAATGGTCATGTGATATCATTCTATTAATGAAGATAAATGGTATGATGATTTTGGAACATCTTGAAAACTTAAAGGGCTAGTTTGATACTTTTTGAAGTCCAGAGGATGTAAGTAAAATTGTGCTAAAGTTGAGGAGGTGTTTCTGTAATTTATCCTTATTTTTATTAAATATATTTATAAATTGAAAGAATATTATTCACTTACTATCATTAAGATGAAGATTATGTTGCTGCTCATTTATAAGAATTGAAGCCTGAATCACATGAAAACATGATTAAGCTGTAATATTAGGATCTTATTTATGTATATCGATGTTACTTGCCAAATATTAAGGCATATCATTGCACATCTATGTCATTGCACATGGTTCTAAATTATAATATTATTGAGTGTGCACTATGTAATAATTCTAAATTTGTGCTCTTTGAATGAGAGATATTTTGTTAGTCATTTTATTCAAATTCAAAGTTATCTTTGTGCTTGATAGGGCAAGACAAGAGGAGATGGTATTGGCTGACATGCATATAAAGCCCGGTGAAGCTTGGGAATATTGTCCAAGGAATGCCTTGCGAAGAGTCACAAAAATATTGAAAGATGAATACAATCTGGTGCATATGGAAGCTTTTCAGTCAAATATGCACTTTAATCTTCATTTTGCTTATATACCCAGTTTTGCTTAATGTGTAGGTTGTGAACGCAGGCTTTGAAAATGAGTTTTATCTGCTAAAAAATGTTGTAAGGTATACTTTTCAGTTAGTCCCTTTCATGCTCAAATGTTTGCTCTCATTCTGGGTCTTAGCTCAAAGAACATGTGCAGAGAAGGGAAAGAACAGTGGGTCCCATTTGATATGACCCCTTACTGTTCTACTTCAGGATTTGATGCTGTATCTCCTGTTTTACAAGAAGTAAAATCTGCTCTTGAATCCATGGATATTTCAGTTGAGCAGGTAACAATATATATATCCATCGCGTTTTTTTTCTTTTCTTTGCTAATAATATGCTATGTCTACCTCACAAAATTTGCTTGTAGCCTTCAATTTCAACTGGATAAGTTAAATACTTTGAACTTTAAAGGATAAATGGAATATTTTCTTGGCAACTCAGGTGCTTGAAATGTTGAGCAAAATTTTGCAGAGTATTGAAAGTTCTTCTGAAACATGATTGAATTATTTCTAAATTCTATCATGTATCTTGATTAACCCAATGTTGCTCAACAGCCTGAGTAAATTTATCATGCATTTCATTTGGATGATTGTGATATTCCAACCTAATGATGAACTCTAGTCACAGAATAGCCCAGGATAAGACCTTTTGTTAATACACAAAATTAAAGGAAGCAATTAATGGGAATTATTGGGGAAATAATTAGACAAATGATAGTCATCTATGAAGAAAGAATGACTACTATGTCTTGGTTATATCAAAAAAAAATATTGTCATTTAGAAGAAAATTCACGATTCATATGCTAATACATCATTTGTGCTACCATGTTGCTTCTGGTTTTTGCTGGTGCTTCTTAAATCATATAGTTTGTACTCTGATAATTCATCTGTTCTTTGTTAATTTATGTGATTATTAATTATCTTAATTGAAGCAACTATATTCACTGTCATCTATGACATTTTGTATATGCTTGAAGTGTTGTTGCCTTTGATATTATATCTGAAATATACCTTTTCTCCCTGGTCACTCAGGGTAGCCTATTAGTGTATCCATTTTACTAAATCTTCTGTCATGGCAGCTACATGCAGAATCTGGAAAGGGACAGTTTGAGGTAGCATTGGGGCATGCACCTTCAAATCTTGCAGCTGATAAATTGATCTATACTCGTGAGGCTATCAAGGCTATTGCAAGAAAGCATGGATTATTAGCAACCCTTCTTCCAAAGTAAGTTTATGCTCTCCATCATTGTTGAAGGGTAAAGGAAAGAAATGATCAGATTGTAAGGTGAATCCTGATGTGACCTTTTATATAAAAGGTTCTAGCATATCACTGTATCAGTGATGAAAATAATGTTAACACGTTGCAGATACTGATAATGTTAAGGAGAACCATGTAAGATGATAGGGGTATATGCAACAAAAATTAGAGCATTGTTTGAGGAAAATGTAAAATTCAAATTGAAGGTAATGCAAAGAACCAGAGATGTTATCAGTAGTAGACTGAATTCCAGTGTTACCTGGACATATGACACCGGTGTCAAGTGTTAGTATCCAGAAATGTTTGGATATGTGATTTTCAAAAGATCGGACATGGTGACATGCCCATCTCATATAAGATGTGTCCTTAAGAATGTATATAAAATAAGTAATTTTTTGGATCAACTGCTTTGTGATTTCATAGAATTCATAAATCCTTGTCAAATGTTATATCAGACTTGAAAACTTAAATAAGTATAGATGCCAGGTATCCTGAAATTTCTGATGGTAGATTTCCAAATTATAACTTCTAGTCTTGGCATCTTCTTTTCATCTCTTGCTATTTCCATAGGTACTACTTGGATGATATTGGCTCTGGATGCCACGTGCATTTAAGTTTGTGGCAGAATGGCAAGAATGTTTTTACGGGATCTGAGGTACCAGAAACTCAATATGGAATGTCAAAAGTTGGGGAACAGTTCATGGCAGGAGTTTACTACCATCTTCCTTCAATCTTAGCATTTACAGCTCCACTTCCAAATAGGTGGCATTTCCTTATTCAATGAAATTTCTTAACCAGGGATGATATATTTTTAGTGATACGAATAATTCATGTCACAGTTTTATGCTGATATAATTAAGTGCTTGTCGAGCCTGCATGAGCTGTCTTTACTGCTATTGAAGATTGCATGTTTGAAGTATATTTCTATGTACGATTTAATTTTGTATTACTATTTCTATTTATACCAAAAAATGATCGAAGATTGGTTGATAAACGATGGGCAGTTCTTTGCTTGGTCCATCAAGCATTGATTGCACTGGTTCCTTATTCATCGTGCAAGTAAAAGTTGACTGCATAAAGCTATTTAGTTAATATTTATATTACTTAAGGAATTAAGAACAGTCCCTATGATTATTAAAGAGAACTATAAAGAAGAAGAATAACTAAAAGATAAAATAAAATTTAAGAAAAGATAACTGAAGGATAAAGTCATTGTGTATAAGAGGCAAAAAGACCTTAAAACGTATGGATTGTGCATTGGATAATTGTTGGAAGCAAGTTTATAAGATAATAGTTTTCTAATTGCTTTTTGAAGATTATTTTCTTATTTTCTTTTTCTATACAAAGGTAAGGAAGATCATGCTTGTGGAATTTTCCATGTCTGGATTCTTGATTAGGCAAATCCCAATAATTGGACCTAGAATCTCCTCCAAACAAAGGAGGTGTATGACCATTGGGGATTGCCTTATTCAACCAATGTGTTCACTGGCTAATTTTATGTCTACTCACTACCTACTTTCCTATGTAATCTCCAAGTTCCATGTACCCTCTCTAACCATTTCCTTATTTAATCTTCATGCTCCACATATATTTCTCCATCGCTCCTTACCACATAATTTATGGGAAATAACTTGGTTTGATCAATTCTCAACTTCTATGATCTTTATAATAAATTTTATCCTAGGTTACACCCATGCATGCAATGTAAGCAACACTTTTTTCCTGTCTTAAAGACTCTCAAAGTTTATCAGTCAATGGCTTAACATTAAAGAAAATATTTTGTTTTGCTTCATGAGCCTTTTAGGTGTTATCTAAATTACGAATTTTTTTTTTTTTGCATGTGTACTCAAAAGTTTTGATTTGTGCACATGATTCTACAATTATGCATTTTGCCTATATGCTATTTCATATATATATGCACCAATTCTCCTGCCATTTCCTACCATTAATAATTGTTAGCCAGACAGTGACTAGAGTCATCTTATCATGGTTAAAGGTTTACTTTGAATGGAAACATAGAACTACACTTTAGTACATTGTTGGAGATGGTGTGTGTCATTTTGCCAGTAAAACTAGTTTAGCAGCTAGTTAACCATAGGGGCGTTTGTGCAAAATAAAAAAAAATATTTGAAAGGGTAGTTATGCAAAAGTCAAAATTCTAGGGCCATCATGCAAAATTGAAACTCTTAAGGTGTAGACATGCAAAAATTCTTATAGCCTTGAATGGGAATGGGATGCTTAGTGAATGAAAATTCATATCACCGAGCCCATATAGGTTGATCAAGGCCTAATGGTTATGGTTATGATGGACTTTCGTTATTATTTAAACCAAGATTTGCCATGCCAATACTGGAGCCCGGATTAATCGGCCAACGGTAGAGTTTGGTACTCCCATGTGCCATTCTGTTCGAGCTCAAATCAACACAACAGAGAGAGCGGGGAGAGGGAGAACCAGAGAGAGGAAGAGAGAAGGGGGGAGAAGGAGAGGAAGAGAGCGGGGAGGATGGTGGTGGCTGCTGGAGGGTCGTGGAGACCCCTAGATGACCAGAGAAGTGGGATAAAGGGAGAACCGGAGAGCGGGGAGGATGGTGGTGGCTGCTGGAGGGCCGTGGAGACCCCTAGATGACCAGAGAAGTGGGATAAAGGGAGAACCGGAGAGAGGAAAATAGAAAGAGAGAGAGAGAGAGAGAGGTCGATGGTGGCTGCTGGAGGGCCGCATAGGCTTCGATCCTCCTTCCTACCCTCTAGTGGATTGAAACAAGGGCAATTGGCCTTTGTTTTGATTGCGATATTTTTTTTGCCAATTCACAATGAAGCCAACTCACAGGATTGCCAATTTCACCGAGTCAGCGGAAAAATATATTACGATCGAAATATATGGCAACTTGCCTCTTTTTCGATCTAACGAAGGGAGGGATGGAGGATCTAGCACTCCATGGCCCTTCGGCGGCCACTGCTGTCTCCCTTCCTCCTCGCCCCTCTCTCTCTCTCTTCCTCTCTCTCGAGGGCTAAGCTCCGGAGGCCTTGGTGGCCGCCCTGGCCTTTTGCTTTCCTTCCCTCCCCTCCTCTCTCTTTTCCTCTCTTACCATCTCCCTCCCCCCATCCTTGCCGGTATTTTATTTTGAATACCAGAACCATCCCAATTGGCCACCAGTATGGTTTGGCAGACCTCGAACCATGCAGTTCCATCAGGTTTGGTGAACCATGGTTTAAATTGGTGTTAGCCACCTTTCGTATCAATTTTAGGTGGCGGAAAGTCAGTACTGAAGTTCATTATACCTTGGTTGCCAAAATTGAAAGCAAGTCTAGGAGTAGGTAAGGGTGCAAGTGTGGAGAAATAGATACTCTAAAAACACTTTAAGGAAACACTCAAGTGGTGTAGGTTCAATAGCAAGGAGTTTCCTGAGTGGTTATGTCGCCCTGGGTAGAAGATTTTTGGTACTTAGCAATGTGCAGCTAAAAAATCAACTTTCCGATATGTACTCTTGTTAACCTAAGAAATAATATGAGGGGAGAGCTTGTCTATGCTCTAACATGAAATACATGGTTTCTATTCAATATTCAGGTCTTTTTATATGCATTAGTAGTGGTGCCTTCTCGTAATTGCTTCTATGCTAAATTGAAATTTGAAACCTTATTTTCATGTTTGTCATACCACATCGTTCATTATAAGAAACATCAAGAAAATTGATTATATATTTTGATAAAGGCCTTACAACACAAAAGGGCATCAGAAACCAAATTTCTATGAATAAAGCTGATCTTCAACAATTATATATGAATTTAGAGCATGATAAAGAAAGTATGATGGGTAGAATCAATGGACCTTGCTTGATTCTAGATAATATTCTTGACAAGAATCATAAGGAAATTCTAGTTGATCAAAGCACTAACAAATGAAAATTGGAGCTTGTTAGTTTAGGCTCATCCAATAGGAATGTGATAAGATAGCAGTCCTGAATGTATCATCAACATAGCTTCTTCCATCTTAAGTTATATTCCCTAACAATGTCAAGTCCATTTTATATGGCATGATCCTTTATTTTTTGTCACGAACTTGAATGAAGCCAACAACAAGGGCATGATGAACTAAGATCTTGGAAGAATTTTAAAGGATAAGGTTCTAAACTTCTAACTGTGCAAATCAAACCAGATAATTTGCATGTAATGTTAGCGGTTAACATCTACATGTTAAGGTTGAGGTACAATGACAATTACATGATACCTAATTTGCATGTAATGTTAGCGGTTAACATCTACATGTTAAGGTTGAGGTACAATGACAATTACATGATACCTTCAACGTCTTCTGATTATATTAGATCTGTTTTTCTAGGTATATGATCATGGGACTATAAGCAAATATTTAACATAGTAATATTTTAGAGCAGCAAATACAAAAATTGATTTCAAGTGGCATCATATGATAATGTTTTAACTTTTAGGGGGTGCTTGGTTTGTGATTGAAATCGAAATCGAAATCGGAATGGGAGTTGGAATGGATTGGAATCGGAATCGAAATGAAAATTTAAATCCATAGGGGAGAGTGGGGATTGAGTTTTAGATAGATTGGGCCATTCCCATTCCACACTGGAATTGAAATCGGAATGGGACTCCCTCCAACCAAGCGGTTGGAATGGGAGTCATCCATTCCTATTCCGATTCTGGACCCCTACTCCTCCTAACCAAGTACCCGCTTAAGTCCTAGTGCCAGACTTTGTACTGGTAAGGTATTGGCTATACTGAGTACCCACATATGGTACAACATATACTAAACCCCCAACCATACCAGTATCATACTGGGTTGGTATGGTATTCCGTGTGTGCCAGTATTGATTGATGCTCAAGACCTTATTATATAATACTTCTAATAAGGGTGCAGTGTTTCTGGCAGAGTCAATGATGCATCTTTGAAGAATTTTCTGTTTTTATAAGTCCTGCATGGAGACTTTATATAACTAGACTTGCTTGTCTGTTCCTTATTTACTATTTTTCTCATGTTTCGGCCTTTCTGTGAAGTTCCAGTAATCTTTCAACTCTGACTGGATCCATGGGCAGTTGCCTGTGGTTTGTTTAGAGCACATGTTATTTATTTCATATATGTCCATGAGATTGTGAGCAGAACATACATAAATATGCTATGCATATTTAAGGTGTGAGTTTGTGCACACTTCCATTAAAAGCATAATATACAATTTACTCCATGTAATTATGGGTTGCAGACTGTGTTGAGAATAATTTGAATCTGCATGTGTACTTTGTTTATATGGCACCAAATACTTTTATGGGGTAATTTTATTTTAAGTGTAACCTTCTTGGAAGTTTATATTAAACAAGAGTTGTATTTGGTAATTTTGGTGTATATTAGATTGCTGTGTATTGCATGCTTTTGAATTTCAAAATTGGTTGATTTTTGATGCTGGAGTATTTTGTATTGCATAGTTTATTCTGATGTTTTAAATAATTTGAATGTGTCTTATGTAGTTATGACCGGATTAAACCAGATACATGGAGTGGAGCATATCTTTGTTGGGGAAAAGAAAACAGAGAAGCTCCATTGAGGACTGCATGCCCCCCTGGTGTGCCTAATGAGCTTGTAAGCAACTTTGAAATTAAGTCCTTAGATGGATGTGCAAACCCACACTTGGGCCTAGCGTCAATAGTAGCTGCTGGGATTGATGGCCTTCGGAGAAGTCTTACCTTGCCTGAGCCTATTGGTATGAGTTTATTATAACATATGCCCAAAAAAGTACATTAAGACAAAAATTATCTTGTGATGGTGACTTTCTCTAAATACTCATGACAAAAGAAATGATCATTGTCTCATAGTAGTCATAAAACTTCAATTTTCTTTGTCCTGCTTACATTAGGATTACCATATGCAAATCATGCATCCTAAAGAAATTTGATTACTGTTACGCAAAACAGAATCCCTCTCTTGATCGTACGAGTGTTTTAGTGATGATCTCTATGAGTAAGAATCCTATTCAACTATTATGGATATGCACTCAAGAGCATGCATTAGCAAGGAGAATCTCCATTGGCACCCCCCCTCTCTCTCTGGGTACACCCCATGAAGGCCTCTCCTCAACCCTAACATCAAGTATGGATGCTCAGCTATATGTTTGCTGCCAGCTCCCCAACCGTGATGTGGCTTGCAAGCAGCAGCAACAGCAATAGCTGAGCCTCCCTGCAGTCTAGTGCAGCACACAGCAAGGAAGGGAAGCAGGCTGCAAGATTACTGCTTCCCAGCCTCAGAAGGCACCATGCCAGCCAGAAAAGATAATAACAGTAGAGGAAATGGTCAGGAGAAAAAAGAGTAAAATAAAACATTGGCCTCATATTTTTCTTCTGGAATAAGAAACTTGAACCTTTGTGAGACTGGTGAAGCCAGTACTATAAAAGCAACTGAAAGCAAAGTATAACACATGAAGGAAAAGCATATACACACCCTGCTGGCACATGCAGGTGCAACTTTTTTTTTTTTTTTTCACAAGAAAATAGCATATACTGAAATATGGGGTTACTTGGTGCATTGATTTATCACAAATTCACAATAGTCTCAGCTTTCAACTCCACTCAGTCCTCTACTCGAATTGTGTTTCACCCAAACAAACCCTCCCTAGCATTTCTCCCACACTTCTAAACTAAGACTACTTTGATGCTACCAAGATAGGATGGCTCCTTCTACTAACAGGTGCAAACCTTTGGGCATGGCCCTAGGATCTCTTGTCAAACAAGAAATAATGGCTGGACTACAATGAAATGTGGACCTAAAAAGTCTTGCCTCACAATGTGAGATGTAAGCATGGGGCATTCTCACGGGTTTGGGCCCATAAATACCATCTAGAAATCATCCAAGTTTGTCCAAAATGTTTGAAATAAGATGGTTCGCATAAAACAATCATTTGCACTCGAGTTCCTTCATTATAAGTTTATAACAACATATACTATCGGTCCTTGATAATCTGTTGTGAACCTTACCTAACTTCACCAAAATATCTTATGTTCATATTAATCAGATATTGTTGTTTGATTATATACTGGGGAAACTAAGATTTGTCATCCCGATATTGGACCCTGTACCGGTATCGTGCTGGTATGATGTCAATACACTTGGTACAAGATTTGGTTCAGGGTATTGACTCGGTATGCCCTCCGGATTGAGTGTTGGTTTGGTATCGGTATGGGTGGTACATGCTAGTATGGCAAACCTTGCGAGAAATAGTGGATATCATAATAATTTGTTTCTAGGTTTGTTCAGATATTGTAGAAACACTTTGTCCAGGAAAAATGTTGTATAGTACTAATACACTCTATCTTTTACCCTTTAAGAATCCAATCAGAGTACATCTATCAAATTATTGTATGTATTTAGAAGTGGATATAAAAATTTCATTGTTCTAAGAAAGGTTCACTATACTAGTGCGTATTGCCCCATATTGGGCATACCATACTATACTGATATCGAATTGAGACTTGGTATTGAGGCTTATTGGGGCTCAGTATGCGGAACCCCCGCACTAGGCATACCAATACTATAATGGCATGGTGTTGGTATAGGTTCCGATACTGAGACGGCAAATCTTGGCTCTAAGCATTCCAAATTACTAGTAAAGCTTCACTACTTAATATATTTGATAAGGTAACGTTATCATGCTCATTTGACAACTTGCCAATGTTAGATTTTAACTGTTTATCAATAGTCTTGACTGATTTAAATATTATCCATATTTAGGTCATGGATACCTTATTGAACAATCTTGCAAACCAAGTGGGCCAATTCAAACATCATGACCTGCTTCATGCAACCTAACCATCAAAGTATCATTGGTTAAAACAAGCACCCATGATTCACTCAGGTTGAGAACTTGGTAACTACAATCATTTACATTAGGTGCCACACCTACTTAGGCACCTCTTTAGAATCTTACTCCTACAACCACTTCCTAAACATGCTTAACTTTTTTTGATTGTGTCATCCACTTCCTTGCTCCAACACTGAAATCAGCTCCCATGCTTGCTTCAATTCTACTCTCACACTCATCCTAACTCCAATAACTAAGGTCAACAGCATGCTGAGGACAATACAGGAGAACCTAGTCTTCCTGATGGTGTCGTTTCAACCAAACTTGCTCTCAACTCCGGTTAATGTGTTACAAGACTTCCAAGTACTGGTGCATATTTCTACTCTGGCAACTGACATTCATTACCATCTTATGTTGTCACCATAAACAACAACAGACGACTCATACTTTCACTCTAGTGAGGTTAGAAATAAGGAACAACAAATTGTTCTCTTATGAATTCACAATTTGATCAACAGGATTTCCTGGAATGCTCGTCTTATGCTTGTGTATCATACATTAATTAACATCTAAATGCTAAATCATCCTATCGGTACCATATAAATGTCTCATACAACAAATGGTTGTTGGCTTATCTAGGTTATTGTCTTCAGCAATGATGAAATATATTGGGTATACATGCATACAGTATGACAAGATACAAGCAAGCCTCTGAAAACTTGTTTCTTGCATGCCTCCATTCTAACTTTAATATTATGTTACATATTCCAAAGAGATGTTGCATATTATTTGTTTCTCTTAATCTTTGATATCATGAGCACTTCTAGTTTCTATTATATTTTTATTTGGCTAGCTAAGTTTGCAGGATCACATTTACTACTAACAATTTGTTGTTTTCGCCTCAAGAGGAAATAGTGAATTTATTTTCTGTTTAACACTTAGTACTTAAGAGGCCCAGCATGAGAATTTCTTTTTGTATTGTCTTATGGCTTGTTCTACTTCTGTTAGTGCTTGTGTCTTCAAATTTTTGAAGTTGTGATTTCATTTCCATGATAGAAGCCTCATATTTGGTATAATGAGTTAAGAACCACTTCTTTTATTAACCTGAAAAATGGTAAAACTACATTCCTCTTGACCACTTCTGGAAGACTCTAAAAAATTGTATGTACTGATAGTTGCTTTTTTCATAAACTTAGTGAATATTACTTCTTCACTTTTATGTCTCTTTTATGCAAACTCAAACATTACATTATGGTCAGTTTAAAAAGAGAATGACAATAGGATTATCTTATTAACTGACAAATTTCTTGCTTTACTGATGGAACAGAAACAAATCCTTCTTTTCATGCTTCAGAACTTAGAAGGTTGCCAAAAGAATTGGGTGAATCTATAGAAGCACTTTCTGGGGATGAGATTTTGAATGAATTAGTTGGTGAAAAACTTGTAAATGCTGTTATAGGCATTCGCAAGGTAAGCTCTTGGAAGTATTTTCCGTCATCTATTAATAAGCTTTTCAAGAAGAGTATTAGTCAATTTAATGTAGTTAGACATAAACTAACTCAAATATTAGCAGGCATTGAACTATGTAATGCGTTTCTTATATGTATGTATATCAATGTTAAGACATTTGTACAAAAAATTAGTCATTTTGCTTCAATTGAACCCAAAATAATCATGTATTTGTATAGAAACATAAAAGTTCTGTCATGGATCATAAAGAGATGTGCTTCATGTAGGTGACATGAGATTTAGCTTGGATTGTTGTTTGGAGGTCTCCTAAAGGAAATCTCATGTGAGGATAATTAAGATTTGACGAGATCCACTGTGACATGGTTCAATTGATTTCTTGTTTTGGTTGGATTTGGGATTTGAATTTCAATTTTTGATAAATCCAAGTTCGTGAAGGGGTGAGAAAGCATTCTTCCATTCTATTGGCTTATTTCTTAGAACCTTTTTGTTTCCACCTTGTAGAATTTTCAGTGATAAAATGGTTTGAGATAAGTTAAGGTAGACTTAAAACGATAAACTAATAAACGTCTATATATTTAAGGTTTTGCAAAAATTCCATGAGACATCTCAATGCGATGTATTGTAATTATTAGACCTTTTTCTGTTAAGTTAGAATGATTTGGTTAGATATGCATGTGCATCCGAGCACACATGCATGCACACACACACAGAGGAGTGTGGAGGGAGAGGGATTGTCTACTGCCCCAGCTGGAAGATTCATGGTCAGTGATGCACACAGAATATCGGCATGAATAATCATAATATACAACACCCATAATGGTCAGAAGCAAAATTTGAAGTTTTGCAGGTTTTCAACCATCCATCAAGTAGTCACAATTTTCCTTTTTTTTGGTTACAGTATGAGTCATCATGTCAAACTTATGGTAGGCTGCGTAATTAAGGATCCAAGGAGCTTACTTGTTCCATCCAAATTCTGTCATTTTGAGTACTTCCAAACCATAAATCAGATCAAAAGATTTCTTTCCCATTGGAAAAATGGCTTGCCAGCAATTAGTTCATAGGTCAGTAACCTCCAGAACTTTTGTTTTATTTTAAAAAAGTATTTTTTATCTTTGGACTATAAGTAATAGTATGGTTTCTTTATCCAGCAGGCACAACATATATTTTCATCAAGTTGGAGGCTCTAACTCTTTCCATAGATTTGTAGCTCTGTCTTCTCTTATTATTTTTTCAATGTTTTGCTTTCATCTTATAATTCATAGCCAGTATTAGGTCTTATAGAAAGCATTCACAATAAGGTGAATTGAGTGGTGAGTAGCCAATATCCCCATAGCATGACCCTACATGAAGATACAAGTTTCAAAGTTGCCATGGTACTCATGTCGCTCTTTATTTAGAACTCTATGATAAACATCTTCCATTGCAAGATTGGATTTTGGACAATTATTACCATTTCAACTAGCATGCTGCTAATTACTAGAAAAAAAAGAAAACATGTCTTCCATTGTTTTTTTGTCATTGTGTGCATGTTTTCCAAACTACTCCAAAAACATTGTAACTGTTCCCAACCCAACTAGTTCTTTTCATTTGATAAGTTGTATGTGTACAAAGTTTTTTAAGTCTAGGTGGGATGGGAGGCATCCTAGCTGCCTTGTCCCATTCCCGTGAGAAAATGGGACTAAGACTAGGTTGGGACTCTGAAAGAGAAGAAGAAAGGGAAAAAAAGGAAGTGAAGATGAAGAAAAGAAAAAAGTGAAGGGCAAGAAGGAAGAAAGGAAAGAAAGAAAGGTAGAAGAAAAAGAAAGGAAGGAAAGAAAGAAGAAAAAGAAAGAAAATGAAAAAGAAAAAAAGAAAGAAAGAAAGGCAAGAAGGAGAGAGAGATAGAAGATATCTACCGGGATACATAACCAACACTGCTTTTAGGATGTGATGGGACAGTGGGATAACCTGTTCTATGGAGAAGCCAGGACACCCGTCCCATGGGATTTAAAATCTTGAATAGTACAACTACAACATCTTCCTTCACATATCCAAATAGAAATCAAACAGTCCACTTATTACAGGCCCACCTCTGTTTCATGTCTTAGTTAGTTGGCCATCTGCAAAGATGTTCAAATTTTGCTTATCATGAAGAGGTACATAGTCATCATCTTTCTTAATCCTTTGACCTGCCAGTTATAGAGTCTCAAGCTTGTGTTGCAAGGAAAATGAAGAGCCTTACAACATTACCATAGCTGACTCTGTTTTTCATTTCATGGATAAGTATTTGAGTGCTTTAGTTATGCTGACATTAATTGGAGGATGTTATCTAGGATATGATGAACCTCGGAAAAAAAGTATGCTTCTGAATAATGGAGATGTAACTAACTTCAAACATACAACCATAAATTTCACTGCTAATACCATTTATATTGCCTGGATGCTGGACTCTTTACCTATAGTCCCCACCTTTGACACTTAAACACAAACATAGGTTTTTAAGAAGAAACTTCTCGATATTTAAAAGATCCACACTATTTTGTGGAACACGATCTCTTGGTGAAACTCCAAATCAAACTAAAAATATTGGAACAATTAATTTATCACTGTGATGATAATTTTTTTATCATACTGATAAAGATTGCCAATCTTCCAAGATTATGCTCCCTCTCTCTCTCTCTCTCTCTCTCTCTCTCTCTCTCTCTCTCTCTCTCTCTCTCTCTTTCTCAGTTTGAGTGTTTTTTTTTCCTGTCTAGGCAACAGGGGGTAGCCCTCCCCACAAATACTCCTGACCCCTCGAACCCTAGTGAAGGCGGGATTTGATCCCAGGGTTCAACTATCAAAGCCTTTACCAGCTTGGTAAGCTGGTGCCTACCCAAGACTATGCTCGATGGATCCACTATCTCATATTGAATCTTGATATCTAGTTCCAATTAGTTTATGACATTCTCATGCCCTTTCATCAAATCCATGTTCTCCATTGCTTTCTTAGAACCATTCATACTTATGTTAAGTTCCATGATGAGCTTATCAAATGCGTAAATGTACTAATGGAGTTTCCTATTTCATCGGTTGTCCACCTTTGCCATTATTATGGTTGGTACTCTGTCCCTGACCTGATCTTGATGTCATTTTCGACACCTGATTTTTCTTCACCACCATGATGAGGACTTCTGTTTGGAGGTTTCTTGTGAGATGAAACTAGTGGACAATGTGTCATGTCTTGACATGGAATCTCATGGTAAACTTTTTATTGTTACATAATGCTGATATCCTATTTTAACGATTATTCCTAAAGACACTGCTACCTTTTCCCATCAACAACTACTGATATAATCCTGCTCTTGCCAAATAATTGTCCCATTGTAATTATATCATGGAACATTATAATTATATTATTGAAGTTTTGTTTGTGCCTTAACATGTGCTTATATTTCTCCATCAATACTGTCAACTTCATTACAAACATCATAGAAAGTATGAATAATAGATTTGACAATTTTCCTTGCAATCTCAAAACATGTCACTTTTCCAGTGCCAAATGGATGTTATCACTTTTTAATGTTTATTAACTTCATTCTTAGGGTAAAAGAAAAGGTAGCAAAAAGATACTAAGAAAATAAGTGACCAATAACTATTTGGTTGAGCTTGTTCATCTTTTACACTCAATGTACAACCTTTTCTATTGCAAATTATTTTGCATGTGTTTTACATAGGCTTTAGAATTGTACAATTGTCATTCACATATGTATTATTGATTTCACCATTAATAGGTGATTTTATATCAAGCTTGGTTTTGGCTTTGGCCGGGTCTCCTGAGTTTCCTTTTTCTGTTAATCTCAGTAGTTCCAGCTCCAATTTCATCATTTCAGCCAAAAGAGAGAGATTTAGTTCTGCTAATTGGTCATTGGCAGTCCAACGTGGTCATTCAGACACAGGTCAGGTTTGGCTTTGAAAAATAAAGAACCAAGTCCAGTCAGGGTCATATTTATTCCTACCCGATCCAGTCCTGGCTGATTCAACTCCGCCCAAAAATTTGTGACTTTGATTCCGTAGCCCCTTAATCAATCACCCCATGTTTGGACCTTGTCAATGACTTTAGTAGTGGCCTTTTTGCCCAAAACAAGCTTTTTAGTTTTCTCCACTTAATATTTATTTTACTATTAGGTTTCCTTCTGTTAAGGCCTGATATACATTGTTAACCTCTTCCCAAAGTGCTTGAGCTTTTGTGTTCTGGCTGTTAGATAACATGTTATCATAGCCAAAGGTTTGTAAATCCTCGTTTAGGACAATTTTTTTTTATCACCCTTTTGTTATGTTGAGTATTTTGTTCTCTTAAATTGTTATTTTAGTCATTCTTGATTTGTTATTTTGAGTTAGTGCGTTATCCAGTCCACACATTGGTTGAGGGGAGAGGGCATGGTTGTGAAGGCTTGATGTGCATTGTTGATCCCTTCCCCAACAGCTCAAGCTTTTGGACTAGTGGTTATTTAACACCTTCCAGAAATGGAACAAGTGGTGCATTTTTCTTGTCTTGCATGGATAGAAACCTAGATGTGACTCAACCCAAACTCAAATGCATCAAGCTGGGTCAATGCTTGACTTGACCTAGCTCAAATTGTCTGATAGACCTAATATATTTGCTTGGAACTGTCTCAACCTAACTGGTTAGTCAAGGTGTTGATCCTGGTCCAAAATCATGACTGGAAGGATAATAGGTCACTTCTGGGCCATGCTTGACCTGGGCCAAACCTGGCATGGTTGATCGCCTAGAAAATCCAGAAAATGAAAAGGATAAAAAAGTCAAGAAAAATTATCAGACATCATTTTAGATATATCATATGTGCTACCATTTATGGCCATAGGAGGCATTACTTTGATGGTTTAAGAAACAAGTTTGGGATCTTGTTAAAATACATACCTGATTTGCTGTTTGGTGACAAATTTGTGCATGACAGCTCAATTATCTATGGGATTTAAGCTATAAGATGCCATACCTTACATCAAAAAGTTAACTTCAAAGTTCTTTTAGAATTCAAAATCAGCAGTTCCTCCAAGACTAGCAAAATCTGTGTTTAATCCTGACAAAATGCTTTTAGAATTCACAAAACTTTTGCTACGTATACACAGGTTTTTGTCCTACACCTATCAATTAGTTCCAGGTGAAGCTTTGAGAAAGGACCATAATTGGAACATTTTAGTTTCGGTTAGGAGTTTTGGTTGAAGCTTCATACCATATACCTAACTTTACCTTTTTGATGCATGTTTTTAGTGCTGGTCCATGCTAGTCCATTGTAGCATGCATATAGGACCAGCCATCACATATCATGCTGGGTCGGTACCAGCAGTCAGGCATGAGTTGGCATCACTCCTATTAACTTTTCTTCTTTAACATACTTCAATTCAAAAAGGGCTTTTAAATCCTTTTTTCCTGTTCTGGCATGCTGTGGTATGGCTGGCAAGACATGGCATGTGGCTAGCTGACCGCCAGTCAGCATGCCTTGTGCCATTGGCAACTAAATCCTTACCTTGATGTGGTAGCATTTGCTTTGCAATGGTGAGGTTTATTTTTCCTGATGTGGAAATACAGATGAAAATTATGATATTGATCTCCAATACCTGTGTTGTTTGCATTTTCATGCAGGTATTTCTGTCAAAAAAAATAGTAACTTCGTAGCTTATCTGAATCACAAATGTTGTCTATCATGGATATAATGCATCCAATTTTACGCATAAAGGTGTATACTATAGCAAGCTAATCAATTGTAAACTTTGGAAATAATAGCAATCGAGAGATAAAATAGCATATAAATATATTATAGCAAGTTAATCAATGTTAAACTTCAGAAATAATAGCAATCAAGAGATAAGTAGCATGTAAACAATGTGAAGCCTTTTGTGGAGGAATCATATCAAGGAAGCATATCTAGCAGGAGCATTTTGGTCTTCTAAATAAACTGATATCGTCCTTTAGACAGTTGTCACTATTGTCTCATAACTATGTCAGTCTTTCTTAAATATGTTCAATGTTTACGTATGTCATGGACTTGGTCATAGCAAGAGAATTTAAGAAGGTTTTGGATTCTCAAAATTGAACATGTAGGTTTTTTAGGACTTTTCTGGAAAATTAGGATTCCTTGTTATGGAGATGCATTTGTGAGACCAACACTTCACTTTGGGGAATGCAGTTCTCATAGTTCATATTCTTATTCAAATCCTCACCCCCATCCTATGTATGTATGTATGAAGAATCATCTCTGAGACCAACACTTCGCTTTGGTAGAACCCATTTCTCATAGTTCATATTCTTATTCAAATCCTCACTCCCATCCTTCTATAACTTTAATGGTATAGTGAGTGAAGCCCTTTTTTTTTTTGTTCTTGTTATTGTATAAAAAGGGATTGTCATCAATATTCATGATACAAAATGCATTTCTTTGGGGCGTTCTTGCACTACCCATTTGTTACAAACCATAGCCAAATTGAGCTGCTCTTCCAACACCAAGAGCTGATTTTGACATAGCCAACTTGACCATGTCAAATTTGCTGAATTGAAAAAAATGAAAGATTGAAGCTGACTTGGTCATGTCAAATGCTCTGCATTGTGTTCCTATCAGAGTGGGAAAAAAAAAAAGAGAAGAAGAGAGATCCACAGAATTACCTGTACCACGAGGTGAAGTTTTTGTCTGATGTTTTCTCAGTATTTCTAATTCCACGCCTTCTCTTTTTCACTGATGCAGGCAGAGGTTGACTACTACGGAAAGAACAAATATGCATACAAAGAACTCATTCACCGATATTAGTAAGCTAAATGTTTCTGGGTTGAATAGCCGAGAAAATATCATTTATCTTCTGCATCACTACAGGCCTGGCTCAGCGAAACAAAGTCACTGCCTGCGCTTTTTGATCTGTTCAACTTGCATACCCGGTGAAAGTGTTGTCACTATCATTTGGCCCGCAAATTTTATAATGGTCATTGTGCATTGGAGAATGTTGAGATTGTGAACGATAGGGATCATTTTCCAGACCAACTTTTTGTTTATTGGATAAGAAAAATGATCATGGAATGAAAATAAATTCATCTTGCATCATTTTTTTCTTGCTCCTTGTCATAACTAATTTGCTGAACTATTCGCATGTATGTTTTCTTCTAGACGGATTAGAGTGACTTATAATCATGGTCTCATTCTCAGTGATAGGAAAAGAACCAACATAGTTTTGACATCCCTGGGTCATTCTCATAATATTCATTTTCAGCGTTGTAGTGGCAGTCAGACTTAAAAGTGACAAAAAGTCCAAAACTTTCAAGCCGAAATGGTTGGTTTATTCTACAGATGGGTTTGCTTATTTTCTGGCTGTTATCAAATTTTTGGGATCCAAAATTTAAAAGCTCCATTTTTTTAAAAAAAATGGTCCCATGCGCTTCAAATCCATGGGCTAGATTAGGTTGCGGCTGGATCAAGTAGAGTCCGTCCCGCACCAAGCTTGGGACCAAATTTGTCTCGAGGTCAAGCTGCCAAAGTAGGCCAAAAGCCAGATTAGACCGACCTTAACGTAGGACATTGATTGTTGGCTGTTGACGTGAGGTTTGACCTAGTATGGTACAGTAGTAGTAGTTCAATCTTTCTACGTTACATTTGGTAGCTAGGATTACGTTTGCTAGTTGGCAATCTAAATAATTTTAAATAGGCCTATTAAATTACTATATTTGGTATATCTTTTGTATGGTAAATTAGATTATCTTAGCAATATACATTGTCTTCTAGAAGATAATCTAGATTGCCTTTTTGGAGGATGTGGTTATTTAGATTATCATTTTTTTTTGATAATTATATAATAAAAATTTTAGATAAAATTATTTTTAAAAAAAATTATAAAAATTTATCGTCCAATCTACCCCTTCTTCGATGTCACCAGCAGCTCCTCTTTATATATTTATATATATTATTATTATTATTTATATATAAATATATTAATATTATATAAATAAATAAATAAATAAATTTATATATTTATATTTATATTATATATATTATTATATATTATTTATATACATAAATATATTTATATATTGAGAAGTCATAGTTTATATATATAATAATATATAAATATGTAAATATATAAATATAAATAAATAAATAAATAAAATATATATTTATGTATATAAAAAATATATAAATATAAATATATATATATAATATATATATATATATATATATATATATATATATAATATTTATATATAAATAGTACTTAAATATATAAATATATTTATATATTATTATATAAATATATAAATATATATAATGATATTTTATATATATATAATATATATATTCAGTCCCAAGGTCAAGCCGCCAAAGTAGATCAAAAGCTAGATTAGATCGAGTTTGAGGTAGGACATTGATTGTTGACTGTTGATGTGGGGCTTGACCTAGTCTGGTATAGCAATGGTAGTTCAAGTTGAGGTCTCTCTAGATTATGTTTGGTAGCTGGCAATCTATCTAGATTGTCAGCAATTTAAAATGAGTCCATTAGATTATTATGTTTGATATATTTTTCATATGATAATTAAGATTGGCTTGACAATCTAGATTGCCTCTTCGAAAGATGTGGCTATTTAGATTATCATTTTTTTTGATAATTTTATAATAAAAATTTTAAATAAAATTATTTCTAAAAAAAAAATAAAAAATGCATCGTCCAATCCTCCCCCTCCTCCGATGCCACTCGTAGCTCCTCTTTATATATTTATACATATATTATTATTATTTATATATAAATATAAATATAAATATATTATATAATACACTTATAAATTATTTTTATATATAAATATATTTATATAAATATATTTATATAAATATATTTATATTATATTATATTATTATATATATTATTTAAATACATAATATATATTATATATAAGAGCCATAGTTTTTATATATAATAATATAAATAAATAAATAATGTATATATATATATATATACATATTATTGGTGCAGAATTTGGTTGACGCTGGATCGAGCTGGAGTGGAGGACGAGGTCGTCGTCGGTGACCTACAAAATAAAGTTCCGCTCGGAGTCCGTGTTGGTGGCTCCGGCAAGACCCTCCGACAGTCAAGTTAGCTCTTCTGGCCAACAGAAATGGAGTGCTCAGCAATGAGAAGTAAGCTTAAAGTTTTAGAGAGGAGAGGAGAGCTTCTCGAAAGCATATCTGGAGGATCCCTTTTTATAGGCGGAGCTTGTGGTGGGTTGATAGTGATGGCCATACCATCTGGTCGTGGGCCGCTCGGGGCCGCATGAAGTTCAATACGAAGAGGAAGGCATCGTCAGGTAGATAGTGACAGCCATACTGATGGGTCATGGGCCACATGGGGCTGGTTACGGAGAGAGTGGTGTTGCCAGTAGTGGTGGCCATGTCGTTCGATTGTGTCGCCTGTGGCAGACTGATGGCGACAGTTCGTTCGGATTTAATAGCCATGGCTCTGAGAAAGCAGGCATTGATTGGTAGACTTCGGCATGTATTAATTTCAGAGGAGTTCAGACTCTTGAAGGAGTTTGACCGAAGGGGAAGCTCGGAAGGAGTTCGGCCGAAGGAATGCGGAGGGAGTTCGGCTCTCGTAGGCATCTGGCTGGAGGAGTGTGGCTAAGGCTCGGTCGCTAGGAAGTTCGGAAGGAGCTCGAATGCTGAGGAGTCCGGTCAGCTGAAGGAGTTCAGCACTCAGCCGCTGGAGAGTTCGACAGGAGATCGACCGCTGAGGAGCTCGGTAGGCTAAAGGAGTTCGGCTAAGGCCCGACCGCTTGGAAGTTCGAAAAGAGCTCGACCACTGAGGAGTTTGGTTGGTTGAAAGAGTTCGGCTAAGACTCGGGCGCTGAAGCTCTTCCATGGCTACTGGTTGCATTAAACTGAGCGTCGGACTAGACTTTGGCAGGAGCGGATTTTATCCCCAACAGTAGTCTCCTCCACTCCTGAGTTCGAAACTCGAAGGAAGGGAGTATAGAAAAGATGACTGTTGAAGTCCTCTTCAGGGCTCTGCACCGATTCAAGTCGAAGCTCGGGGGAGATCTTATCTCCAACCGAGATTGACATGGTCGCTCGGAAGAGATCTTATCCCTAGCCGAGATTGACTCGATCGCTCGGAAGAGATCTTATCTCTAGCCGAGGTTGTCTCAGTCGCTTGAGAGAGATCTTATCTCTAGCCGAGGTTGTCACGGTCGCTCGGAAGAGATCTTATCTCTACCTAAGATTGACGCGGCCGCTTGGGAGAGATCTTATCTCTAGCCGAGGTCGTCGCGGTCGCTCGGGAGAGATCTTATCTCTAGCCGAGGTTGGCTGGGTCACTCGGAAGAGATCTTATCTATAGCCAAAATTATCTCGGTCGCTCGGGAGAGATCTTATCTCTAGCCGAGATTGACATGGTCGCTCGGGAGAGATCTTATCTCTAGCCGAGGTTGTCTCAGTCGTCCGAGAGAGATTTTATCTCTAGCCGAGGTTGGCTTGGTCGCTCGGGAGAGATCTTATCTCTTGCAGTTTTTCTTCGATCTCGAAAGTTGTTCCCTGATTTTCATCAACACTTGGGCTTTTGGAGCATTAAGGGGGCGTAATTATGAAATTTTCGTTGGGGAGAATCTTGACGCTGGGGAGAACCTCGGTGCATCCTTCCGTCGGGGCTTCCCCACCCTTGGGCCTGAGGTAGAGTTCGGAAGGCCTCTAGATGATCAACTGGATCAGAAGTTCCATCGTAGCTTTCGAATTGAGGGAGCTCGAAGTTCGGCGGGACGGGCTCCTGCATGATTCAGAGAGAGAAAGGAGGATCGGTGTGGACGTTGTCAAGGTGAGCCGGGGTGACGTGGCCGAGCTCCTCAATCCGTCAGTCCATCTCCCACAGTCTGTGATCGAGGGCATTATCTTGGTTGCAGATCTTGGGGGGGCTTCTGACTACAAATGGGGAAGATCTCCTCCAGAGGAGAACCATGATCCAAACATGGATTCTCTGCTCTCTGTTTCTCCTTTCTAGGAACGATGGGTATGCTGACCCGAGTACTCTTCCTTGGGGCTGATTTTTAATATCCTGATGGTGGATTTTCTGGTGGAGCCACCGCTGGAGGCTGTTGCACGAACTACATCATCTCGACGAGGTCATGAACTTGCTGGACCAGTAGGTTGAACTACTCCACATCTACCGTAGGTACAAATGGAACCTGAGTTGCCGGGGCTGAAGCGGGAGCAGATGGATTTGGATGGGATCGAGCCACGGAGTTCGCCGATCGTCGGGTCGAAGCTCTTCTGGGAGGCATTTTCTCTTAGAAAAGAACTCTGGAGTGGAAGAAGGGAGATCTCTAAAAAGGAAAAAGAGATCGTCGCTGAGCACTCCTTTAAAAATAAGGGAGCCTCAATAACAGAGGGCCCTTTCGCTGAGCACTCCTTTAAAAATAAGGGAGCCTCAAGAACAGAGGGCCCTTTCTCTAGCGCCAAATCTGTTGGTGCATAATCTGGTTGACGTTGAATTAAGCTGGAGTGGAGGAGGATGAGGTCGCCGTCGGTGACCTATGAAATAAAGTTTCATCCGGAGTCGGTGGTGGTGGTTCCAGCAGGATCCTCCGACGGTTAAGTCAGCTCTTCTAGCCAACAGAAATGGAGTGCTCCGCAATGAGAAGTGAGCTTAGAGTTTCAGAGGGGAGAGGAGAGCTTCTCGAAAGTATATCTGGAGGGTCTCTTTTTATAGGCGGAGCTTATAGTGGATTGATGGTGATGGCCATACCGTTCGATCATGGGTCGCTCGGGGCCGCATGGAGTTCGGTACGGAGAGGAAGACATCGTCAGGTGGATAGTGACAGCCATACTGGCGGATCATGGGCCGCATGGGGCTGGTTATGGAGAGAGTGGTGTTGCTAGTAGTGGTGGCTATGTCATTCGATCGTGTCGTCTGTGGCAGACTGATGGCGACAGTTCGTTCAGATTTAATAGCCGTGGCTCTGAGAAAGCAGGCATTGATTGGTGGACTTCGACATGTATCAATTCTAGAGGAGTTTGGATACCTAGAGGAGTTTGGCCGAAGGAGAAGCTCGGAAGGAGTTCGGTCGGAGGAGTGCGGAGGGAGTTTGGCTCTCATAGGCGTCTGGCTGGAGGAGTGCGGCAAAGGCTCAGTCGCTAGGGAGTTTGGAAGAAGCTCGATCGCTGAGGAGTCCGACCGGCTGAAGGAGTTTGGCTAAGACTCGACCGCTGGGGAGTTTGGCAGAAGCTCGACCACTGAGGAGCTCGACAGGTCGAAGGAGTTCGGCTAAGGCCCGGCCGCTGGAAAGTTTGAAAAGAGCTTGACCGCTGAAGAGTTCGGTTGGCTGAAGGAGTTCGGCTAAGACTCGGGCGTTGAAGCTCTTCCATGGCAACCGATTGCATTAAGCTGAGCGTCGGACTAGACTTTGGCAGGAGCGGAGTTTATCCCCAATAGTAGTTCCCCCCATAGCCCGTTATGTGCCCCCAAAGCCCATTAGAAATAGGAGGAGAACCTCGTCCTAACGTGAGCAAAGTCGAAGATCTCATTCATTTTAGATGAGATGGGGGGAGAGGCCCAGACAATGGCCCTTATGTGCCCCCATAGTCCATTAGGAACAAGAGGAGAACCTCGTCTTAACGTGAGCAAAGTCGAAGGCCTCGTTCATTTTAGACGAAATGGGGGAAAGGCCCAGACAATGGCCCTATATATGCCCCCACAGCACGTTAGGAATAAAAGGAGAACCTCGTCCTAATGCGAGCAAAGTCGAAGGCCTCGTTCATTTTAGAACGGGATGGGAGGAGATGCCTTGACAATGGCCCTTATGTGCCCCCATAGCCCGTTAGGAATAGGAGGAGAATCTCGTCCTAACATGAGCAGAGTCGAAGGCCTCGTTCATTTTAGACGAGATGGAGGGAGACGCCCAGACAACTGCCTTTATGTGCCCCCACAGTCCATTAGAAAAAGAAGAAGAACTTCATCCTAACGCGAGCAAAGTCAAGGGCCTAGTTCATTTAGAATGGGATGGGGGGAGAGGCCCTGACAACGGTCTTTATGTTCTTCCATAGCCCGTTAGGAACAGAAGGAGAACCTCATCTTAATGTGAGCAAAGTCGAAGGCCTTGTTCATTTAGAATGGGATGGGAGGAGAGATCCTGACAACGGTCCTTATGTGCCCCTACAGCCCATTAGGAATGGAAGGAGAACCTCGTCCTAACGTGAGCAAAGTCGAAGATCGGGCCTCAAAGTCTATAACAACCTCGGTCAGAGATAAGATCTCTCTCGAGCGACCGCATCAACCTCGGCTAGAGATAAGATCTCTTCCGAGCGATCGAGACAAACCTCAGCTAGAGATAAGATCTCTTCCGAGCGATCGTGACAACCTCGACTAGAGATAAGATCTCCTCCCGAGTGACCAAGCCAATCTTGGTTAGAGATAAGATCTCTTTCGAGCGACCGTGACAACCTCAGCTAGAGATAAGATCTCTTTTCGAGCGACCAAGCCAACCTCGGCTAGAGATAAGATCTCTTTCGAGCGCCCGTGTCAATCTCGGCTAGAGATAAGATTTCTTCCGAGTGATCGAGACAACCTCGACTAGAGATAAGATCTCTTTCGAGTGACCATGTCAACCTTGGCTAGAGATAAGATCTCTTCCGAGCGACCGAGACAACCTCGGCTAGAGATTAGATCTCTCTCGAGCGGTCGTGTCAACCTCGGCTAGAGATAAGATCTCTTCCGAACGCCCATGTCAACCTCGGCTAGAGATAAGATCTCTTCCGAGCGACCGCGACAACCTCGGCTAGAGATAAGGTCTCTTTCGAGCGACCACGACAACCTCGGCCAGAGATAAGATCTCTCCCGAGCGACCGTGACAACTTTGGCTAGAGATAAGATCTCTTCTGAGCGATCGAGACAACCTCGACTAGAGATAAGATTTCTTCTGAACGATCGTGACAACCTCGGCTAGAGATAAGATATCTTCTGAGCAACCATGTCAATCTCGACTGGAGATGAGATCTCCCCCAAGCTTCAACTTCAATTTTGACTGAAGATGAGATCTTCCCCAAGCTTCGACTTGAACCAGTGCAGAGCCCTGAAGAGGACTTCGATAGTCGCCTTTTCTGCACTCCCTTCTTTCGAGTTTCGAGCTCGAGGGTGAGTGGGACTACTGTTGGGGATAAACCCTGCTCCTGCCAAAGTCCAGTCCGGTGCTCAGCTTAATGCAACTGGTAGCCATGGAAGAGCTTCAGCATCCGAGTCTTAGCCAAACTTCTTCAGCCAGTCAAACTCCTCAGCGGTCGAGCTCTTTCCGAACTTTTCCAGCGGCCGAGCCTTAGCCAAACTCCTTCAGCCTGTCGAGCTCCTCAGCGATCGAGCTCCTGCCAAACTCTCCAGTGGCCGAGTTTTAGCCGAACTCCTTTAGTCGGTCGGACTTCTCAACGGCTGAGCTCCTTCCGAACTCCCTAGCGATCGAGCCTTAGCTGCACTCCTCTAGTCAGACGCCTACGAGAGCCAAACTTCCTCCGCACTCTTCTGACCGAACTCCTACAGGAGCCAAACTACTTTCAAGCTTCCCCTTCAGCTAAACTCCTTCAAGAGTCTGAACTCCTCTGAAATTGATATATGCCGAAGTTTATCAATCAATGCCTATTTTCTCAGAGCCACGGCTATTAAATCATGATGAACTATCACCATCAGTCTGCCACAAGCGACGCGATCGGACGACATGGCCACCACTACTGGGGACATCACTCTCTCCATAACCAGCCCCATGCGGCCCACGATCCATCAGTATGGCTGTCACTATCCGCTTGACGATGCCTTTCTCTCGGTATCGAACTTCATGCAGCCTCGAGCGACCCACAATCGGACGATATGGCCATCACCATCAATCCGCTACAAGCTCCGCCTATAAAAAGGGACCCTCTAGATATGCTTTCGAGAAGCTCTCCTCTTCCCTCTAAAACTCTAAGCTCATTTCTCATTGCTGAGCACTCCATTTCTAGTGGCTAGAAGAGCTGACTTGACCATTGGAGGATCTTATCAGAGCCACCACCATCGATTTCAGATGAGACTTTATTTTGCAGGTCACCGACGGCGACCTCATCCACCTCCACTCTAGCTCGATCCGACGTCAATCAGATTCAGCACCGACAGATTTGGAAGACAACCTCGGCTAGAGATAAGATCTCTCTCGAGTGACCGAGTCAACCTCGGCTAGGTATAAGATCTCTTCCGAGCGACCATGGCAACCTCGGCTAGAGATAAGATCTCTCCCGAGTGACCATGTCAACCTCGGCTGGAGATGAGATCTCTCCCGAGCTTCAACTTCAAATTTGACTGGAGATGAGATCTCCTCCGAGCTTTGACTTGAATCGATGTAGAGCCCTAAAGAGGACTTCGATAATTATCTTTTCTGTACTTTCTTTCTTCGAGTTTCGAACTCAGGAGTGGGAGGGACTACTGTTGGGGATAATCCCCGCTCCTGCCAAAGTCCAGTCCGATGCTCAGCTTAATGCAATCGATAGCCACGGAAAAGCTTCAATGCTCGAGTCTTAGCCGAACTCCTTCAGCTAGCCAAACTCCTCAGCGGTCGAGCACTTTTCGAACTCTCTAGCGGTTGGGCCTTAGTCGAACTCCTTCAGCCTGCCGAGCTCCTCAACAGTCGAGCTCCTGTCGAACTCCCCAGCGATCGAGTTTTAGCCAAACTCCTTCAGCCGGCCAAACTCCTCAGTGACCGAGCTCCTTCCAAACTTCCTAGTGACCAAGCCTTAGCTACACTCCTTCAGTCAGATGCTTACGAAAGCCGAACTCCCTCCGCACTCCTCCGACCGAACTCCTACAAGAGCCAAACTCCTTTCGAGCTTTTCCTTCGATCGAACTCCTCCAAGAGTCCGAACTCCTCTGAAATTGATACATGTCGAAGTCCACCAATCAATGCCTGCTTTGTCAAAGCCATGGCTATTAAATTCAGATGAATTATCGCCATCGGTCTACCACAGGCAATGCGATAGAACGACATGGCCACCACTACTAGCGACACCACTCTCTCCGTAACCAGTCCCATGCGGTCCATGACTCGCCAGTATGGCTATCACTATCCGTCTGATGATATCTTTCTCTCCGTATCGAACTTCATACGGCCTCGAGCAGCCCACGATCGGACGGTATGGCCATCACCATCAATCTACTACAAGCTCCACCTATAAAAAGGAATCCTTCAGATATGCTTTCAAAAAGCTCTTCTCTTCCCTCTAAAACTCTAAGCTCACTTCTCATTGCTGAGCACTCCATTTCTGTTGGCCAGAAGAGCTGACTTGACCGTCGGAGGGTCCTGCTGAAGCCACCACCATCGACTTCAGGCGAAACTTTATTTTGCAGGTCATCGATGGCGACCTCGTCCTCCTCCACTTCAACTCGATCCGACGTCAACCAGATTCTGCACCAATAGATTTGGCGCTAGAGCAAGGGCCCTCTGTTCTTGAGGCTTTCTTGTTCTTAAAGGAGTGCTCAATGATGATCTCTCTTCCCTCTCTAGAGATCTTCCTTCTTCCTCTCCAGAGTTCTTTCCTAAGAGAAAATACCTCCCAGGAGAGCTTCGATCCGACGATCGATGGCCTCCGCAGTCTGATTTCGTCCAGATCCATTTGCTTCCACTTTAGTCTTGGCAACTCAAATTCTACTTGTACCTATGGTAGATGTGAAGTAGTTCAACCTACTGATCTAGTAGGTTCGTGGCCTCACCAAGATGATGCAGGCCATACAACAGCCTCTGACTGTGACTCCATCAGAAAACCCGCCATCAGGATGTCGAAAATCGACCCCAAGAAAGAGTACTCGGGCCAGCATACCCATCATCCCTGAAAAAAAAAATAGAGAGCAGAGGATCCATGATCGGATCATGGCTCTCCTCTGAAGGAGACCTTCCCCATTTATAGTCGAAAGCCCCCCTAAGATCTGCAACCAGGACGACGTTCTCGATCATAGACTATGGAAGATGGATCGATGGATTGAGTAGCTTGACCACATCGCCCCAGCTCATCTTGACAACATCCGCACCGATCCTTCTTTCTCTTCTCAAATCATGTAGGAGCCCATCCCGTCGAACTTCGAGCTCCCTTAATTTAAAAACTATGATGAAACTTTTGATCTAGTTGATCATCCAGAGGCCTTCCGAACTCCCCCTCGAACCCGAGGGTGGGGAAGCCCTGATGGAAGGGCGTGTTGAAGTTCTCCCCAATGAAGATTTCATAATTACGCCTTCTTAACGCTCTGAAAGTTCAAGTGCTGATGAAAATCAGGGAACAACTTTTGAGATCAGAAAGGATGCGTTTCTACTCCAGCAAGCACAATCCCAACAAGTTCTGTCTCTATCATCGTGACCACGGCTACGATACTGAAGAATGCATTCAGCTCCAAGATGAAATTGAGGAGCTCATTAGGAGAGGCCAGCTGGGTCAATTCCTCAGACATCGACCTGAAGCCGAAAAAGATCGGACAAGGACGCTGTCGTAGTCAGGAACAACAAAAGGTCGATCGCCTCCCATACCATCGACGCCACGTCAAGCTCGCTCCAAATTGAGGAGGCCAGCACAAAATAGAGGAGGTCGTCAGATCCCGGAACCTATCATCTAAAGAAACTCAGAGGAACAATGCTCCCACGATCTGGGGATGCACTGTCAGTAACTTTCTTTCAATAAAATTCTTTTATTTCGATAATATTATTTCTTGATGCAAAAACTACGTGATAATAGAAAAAAAATAGTTAATAGTTGCCGTGTTAGAAATAGAAGAAGAACCTCATCCTAACATGAGCCGGTCAAAGTCCAACTACCTTGACTATAGGAGATAAGATCTCTCCCAAGGATCCGGGCCAACCTCGACTGCAGGAGATAAGATCTCCCTCGAGCGCCTACAACAACTTCGACCGTAGGAGATAAGATCTCTCCTGAGGGTTCGGGCCAACCTGCTCGACTGCAGGAGATAAGATCTCCTCTGAGCGTCCGCAACAACCTCGACTGTAGGAGATAAGATCTCCTCGAAGGTCCGGGCCGACCTGCTCAACTGCAGGAGATAAGATCTCCACCGAGCGCCATAACAACCTCAACCGCAGGAGATAAAATCTCCCTCGAGGGTCCGGGCCGACCTGCTCGACTGCAGGAGATAAGATCTCCTCCGAGCATCCGCAACAATCTCGACCGTAGGAGATAAGATCTTCCCTAAGGGTCCAGGTTAACCTCAGCTGTAGAAGATAAGATCTTCTTCGAGCATCCGCAACAATCTCGACTGCAGGAGATAAGATCTCTCCTAAGGGTCTGGGCCAACCTCGACTGTAGGAGATGAGATCTCCCCCAAGCGCTCACATCAATCTCGACCGCAGGAGATAAGATCTCTCCCGAGGGTCCGGACTGACCTCGGCTGTAGAAGATAAGATCTTCTCCAAGCGTCCGCAATAACCTCGGTCATAGGAGATAAGATCTCCCCTAAAGGGTCTGGGCCAACCTCGGCTATAGAAGATGAGATCTCCCCCGAGCGTCCGCATTAACCTCGGCCGCAGGAGATAAGATTTCTCCTGAGGATCCGGGCCAACCTCGACTGTAGGACATAAGATTTTCTCTGAGTGCCCGCAACAACCTCGGTTGCAGAAGATAAGATCTCCTCCGAGGGTCTAGGCCGACCTACTCGATTGTAGGAGATAAGATCTTCTCCGAGCGCCTGCATCAACCTCGACCGCAGGAGATAAGATCTCCCCTAAGGGTCAGGGCCAATCTCAACTGTAGGAGATAAGATCTCCCTCGAGTGCCCGCAACAACCTCGGCTGTAGGAGATAAGATCTTTCCTAAGGGTCTGGGCCAACCTCGACTATAGGAGATGAGATCTTCTCCGAACGTCCACAACAACCTCGACCGCAGAAGATAAGATCTTCCCTGAGGGTCCGAACCGACTTGCTCGACTGTAGGAGATAAGATCTCCTCCGAGCGCCCCGCAACAATCTTGATCGTAGGAGATGAGATATCCCCTAAGAATTTGAGCCAACCTCGATTGTAAGAGATAAGATCTTCCTCGAGCATCCACAACAACCTTGGCTGCAGGAGATAAGATCTCTCTCGACGGTCCGGGCCAACCTCGACTGCAAGAGATGAGATCTCTCCCGAGCATCTGCATCAACCTCGACCATAGGAGACAAGATCTCCCCCAAGGATCCGGGCCAACCTTGATTGCAGGAGATAAGATCTTCCCCGAGTGCCCGCAACAACCTCAGCTGCAGGAGATATCCATTAGGAACAGGAGGAGAACCTCGTCCTAATGTGAGCAAAGTTGAAGGTCTCATTTATTTAGAATGGGATGGGGGGAGAGGCTCTGACAACGGTCCTTATTTACCTCCATAGCCCATTAGGAACAGGAGGAGAACCTCATTCTAACGTGAGCAAAGTCGAAGGCCTCATTCATTTTAGATGAGATGGAGGGAGAGGCCCAGACAATGGCCCTTATATGACCCCACAGCCCGTTAGGAACAGTAGGAGAACCTCATCCTAACGCGAGCAAAGTCGAAGGCCTCGTTCATTTAGAACAGGATGGGGGGAGAGGCTCTGACAATGGCCCTTATGTGCCCCTACAGTTTGTTAGAAATAGGAGGAGAACCTCGTCCTAACATGAGCAAAGTCGAAGGCCTCATTCATTTTAGACGAGATGGGGGGAGAGGCCCAGACAATGGCCCTTATATGCCCCCACAGCCCATTAGGAAAAGGAGGAGAACCTCATCCTAATGCGAGCAAAGTCGAGGGTCTCATTCATTTAGAACAGAATGGGGGGAGAGGCCCTGAAATGGTCCTTATGTGCCCCCACAGTCCATTAGAAATAGAAGGAGAACCTCATCCTAACGCGAGCAAAGTCAAAGGCCTCATTCATTTAGAATGGAATAAGGGGAGAGGCCCTGACAATGGCCCTTATGTGTCCCCACAGCCCGTTAGGAATAGAAGAAGAACCTCATCCTAACGTAAGCAAAGTCGAAGACCGGGTCTCAAAGTCTACGCCAATCTCGATTAGAGATAAGATCTCTCTCGAGCGACCACGTCAACCTCGGCTAGAGATAAGATCTCTTTCGAGCGCCCCGTGTCAACCTCAGCTAGAGATAAGATCTCTTTCGAGCGACCGAGACAACCTCGGTTAGAGATAAGATCTCTTCTGAGCGACCAAGCCAACCTCGACTAGAGATAAGATCTCTTCCGAGTGACCGTGACAATCTCGACTAGAGATAAGATCTCTCTCTCAAGTGACCAAGCCAACCTCGGCTAGAGATAAAATCTCTTCTGAGCGCCCGTATCAACCTTGGCTAGAGATAAGATCTCTTTCGAGTGACCAAGACAACCTAGGCAAGAGATAAGATCTCTCTCGGACGACCGTGTGTCAACCTCGGCTAGAGATAAGATCTCTCCCGAACGACCGAAAACAACCTCGGCTAGGGATAAGATCTCTTCCGAGCGATGTGACAACCTTGGCTAGAGGTAAGATCTCTTTCGAATGACCAAGCCAACCTTGGCTAGAGATAAGATCTCTCTCGAGCGATTGAGACAACCTCGGCTAGAGATAAGATCTCTCTCGAGCGATTGAGACAACCTCGGCTAGAGATAAGATCTCTCCCGAGCGACCGAGACAACCATGGCTAGAGATAAGATCTCTTCCGAGTGACCCAACCAACCTCGGCTAGAGATAAGATCTCTTTCGAGCGACTGCGATGACCTCGGCTAGAGATAAGATCTCTCCCGAGCGACCACATCAACCTCGGCCAGAGATAAGATCTCTTCCGAGCGACCATAACAATCTCGACTAGAGATAAGATCTCTCACAAGCGATCGAGACAACCTCGGCTAGAGATAAGATCTCTTTCGAGGGATCGAGTCAACCTCGGCTAGGGATAAGATTTCTCTCGAGCGACCGTATCAACCTCGGCTGGAGATGAGATCTCCCCCGAGCTTCAACTTCAACTTTGACTGGAGATGAGATCTCTCCCAAGCTTCGATTTGAATCGATGTAGAGCCCTGAAGAAGACTTCGACAGTCGCCTTTTCTGCACTCCCTTTCTTCGAGTTTCGAACTCAAAAGTGAAGGAGACTACTGTTGGGGATAAAATTTGCTCCTACCAAAGTCTAGTTCGACTCTCAGCTTAATGCAATGGATAGCCACGGAAGAGCTTCAGTGCTCGAGTCTTAGCCGAACTCTTTCAGCCAGCTAAACTCCTCAGTGGTCGAGCTCTTTCTAAACTGCCCAGCAGTCAGGCCTTAGCCAAACTCCTTCAGCCTACCAAGCTCCTCAGCTGTCGAGTTCCTGTCAAACTTTCCAGCGATCGAGTCTTAGCCGAACTCCTTCAGCCAACCGGACTCCTTAGCGGTTGAGCTCCTTCCAAACTCCCTAGCGACTAAGCCTTAGCCGCACTCCTCCAGCCAGATGCCTACGAGAGACAAACTTCCTCCGCACTCCTCCGACCAAACTCCTACAGAAGCCGAACTCCTTCCAAGCTTTTCCTTCATCCAAACTCCTCCAGGAGTTCGAACTCTTCTGAAATTGATACATGCCGAAGTCCATCAATCAATGCTTGCTTTCTCGAAGCCACGACTATTAAATTTGGATGAACTATCGCCATCAATCTACCATAGGCGATGTGGTCGGACAACATGGCCCCACTATTGACGACACCACTCTCTCCGTAGCCAACTCCATGCGGCCCACGACCCGTTAGTATGGCTGTCACTATCTATCTGACGATGCCTTTCTCTTCGTACCGAACTTCATGCGGTCCAGAGCGGTCCGTGACCAGATGGTATGGCCATCACCATCAACCCACTACAAGCTCCGCCTATAAAAAGGGATACTCTAGATATGCTTTTGAGAAGCTCTCCTCTCTCCTCTAAAACTTTAAGCTTACTTCTCATTGCTGAGCACTCCATTTCTGTTGGTCAGAAGAGCTGACTTGACCGTTAGAGGGTCCTGCCGGAGCCACCACCATCGACTCCAAGCGAAACTTTATTTTGCAGGTCATCGACAGCGACCTCGTCCTCCTCCACTCCAGCTCGATCTGGCGTCAACCAGATTCTGCTCTAACACATATATACATAC
>QRFJ01001289.1:357423-364923 GCA_006176705.1 Cocos nucifera | reverse complement strand
TAATTAACTTAATTTGATTGAGTAATTATTTTTGGATCAAGTCCAATTGAATTAGGTTCAGTTGGATTTGATCTGATTAGGTCATAGTTTGACCTAATCACTAAGGAGGTTTGAATCTTGATTTGACCAGAGATTGAGCTTAATCAATTTTTAATTTTATTGAGATTTAATTGAGTCTAATTAAGCCTAATTATATTGAATTTAATTTGATCTATTGGTGTAGAATCTGGTTGACGTCGAATCGAGCTGAAGTGGAGGAGGATGAGGTCGCCGTCGGTGACCTACAAAATAAAGTTCCATCCGAAGCCAGTGGTGGTGGCTCTGGTAGGATCCTCTGATGATCAAGTTAGCTCTTCTGATCAACAGAAATGGAGTGCTCAAGAATGAGTTCGCCAGAGTTTTTAGAGGAGAGAGTTTAGAGCCTCCCTCCGAGAAAACGTATCTAGAAGGTCCCTTTTTATAGGCAAAGCTTGATCGATGGTGACAGCTACAGCTGTCTGATGGCGGACTGCTCAAGACTGCATGGGGTTCGGTGAGCTTGATCGATGGTGATAGCTGTAGCTATCTGATGGTAGGCCACTCGAGGTCGTATGGGGTTCGGTACGGAGAAGAAGAGGCATCATCAGACTGATTGTGGCGACCATATCGTCTGATCATGGGCCGCATGAGACTTATTATAGAGAGAGAGATGTCATCAGACTGGTAGTGACGGTCATGCCATCCGATCGTGGGCCGTATGGGATTTATTAATCCAACTGTAGGAGTGATTCGGAAGGAGTTTGGCTTCTGAAGGAATTCGAACTATAGGAGCGATTCGGAAGGAGTTTGACTCCTGGAGGAATCCGACTGAAGGAATGCGGAGGAAGTTCGGCTCTCATGGGAGTCCGATTGAAGAAGTACGGAGGGAGTTCGGCACCCGTACGAGTCTAATAGAAGCTTGACCACTGAGAAGTTCGATCGATTGAAGGAATTTGGCTAAGACTCAATCGCTGGAGAGTTTGGAAGGGGCTTGACTAAGAAGTTTGGTCGGCTGAAGGAGTTTGACTAAGGCTTGTCCGTTGAAGCTCTTCCGTGACTATCAGTTGCATTAGGCTGAGCATCAGACTAGACTTCGATAGGAGCAAAGTTTATCCCCAATAATAGATCTCCCACTTCCGAGTTCGAAATTCGAAGGAAGTATAGAAAAGATGACTGCCGAAGTCCTTTTTAGGGCTCTGTGCCAGTTTAGGTTGACTCTCGAAGGAGATCTTATCTCCAGCCAAAGTTGAAGTTGAAGTTGAGGCTCGGGGGAGATCTCATCTCCAGTCGAGGTTGAAGTTGAAGTTGAGGCTCGGGGGAGATCTTATCTTTAGTCGAGATTGAAGAAAATCTCATCTCCTATGGTCGAGGTCGAAGCTCAAGCTCCTCGGGGGAGGTCTTATCGCCAGCAGCCAAGGTTGAAGCTCAAGAAAGATCTTATCTCCTATAGTCGAGGCTAACTCGGAGGAGATCTTATCTCCTAAAGGCAAGGTTGAAACTTGGGGGAGATCTTAACTTCTGCGGTCGAGGCTAACTCGGGGGAGATTTATTTTCTGCAGTCGAGGTTGGCCTGGTCGCTTGAAAGAGATCTTATCTCTAGCCGAGGTTGACTCGGGCGCTCGGGAGGGATCTTATCTCTGATCGAGGTTGAAGCTCGAGGAAGATCTTATCTTCTGCAGTCGAGGTTGAATCGGGGGAGATATTATATCCTATAGCCGAGGTTGAAGCTTGGGAGAGATCATATCTCCTATAGTCGAGGCTAACTCGGGGAAGATCTTATCTCCTGTAGTCGAGGTTGAAGCTCAGGAAAGATCTTATCTCCTGCAGTCGAGATTGAAGCTCGGGGGAGATCTTATCTTCTGCAGTCGAGGCTGACTCAGAGGAGAATCTTATTTTCTGCAGTCGAGGTTGGTCCGATCACTCGGAGAGAGATCTTATCTCTAGCCGAGGTTGACTTGGGTGCTCGAGAGAGATCTTATCTCTGGTCGATGTTGAAGCTCAGGGGAGATTTTACTCCTGCAGCCGAGGTTGGTCTAGTCGCTCGAGAGAGATCTTATCTCTAGCCGAGGTTGACTCGGATGCTCGAGAGAGATCTTATCTCTTAGCTGAGGTTGAAGCTCGGGAGAGATCTTATCTCTTACAGCTGAGGTTAACTCGAAAGAGATCTTATCTTTTGCAGTCGAGGTTGAAGCTCGGGGGAGATCTTATCTCCTAACAGTCGAGGCAGACTTGGAGAGATCTTATCTCCTGCAGTCGAGGCTGACTTGAGAGAGATCTTATCTCCTGCAGTCGAGGCTAGCTCAGGGGAGATCTTATCTCCTATAGTAGAGGTTGAAGCTCGGGAAAGATCTTATCTCTTGCAGCCGAGGTTGGCTTGGAGGAGATCTTATCTCTTGCAGTCGAGGTCGAAGCTTGGAAAAGATCTTATCTCCTACAATCGAGGTTGGCTCGAGGAAGATCTTATCTCTTTCAGTCGAGGTTGAAGCTCGAAGGAGATCTTATCTTCTGCAGCCGAAGCTGACTCGATCGCTCGGATAGATCTTATCTCCTACAGTCGAGATTGGCTTAGGAGGATCTTATCTCCTATAGCTGAGGTTGGCTCGAGGGAGAATCTTATCTCCTGCAGTCGAGATTGGCTCAGGAAAGATCTTATCTTCTACAATCGAGGCTAACTCGATCGCTCGGAGAAGATCTTATCTCCTGCAGTTGAGGCTGACTCGATCGCTTGGGGGAGATCTTATCTCCTACAGTCGAGGTTGAAGCTCGAAGGAGATCTTATCTTCTATAGTTGAGGTTGGCTTGGAAAAGATCTTATCTCCTACAGTCGAGGTCCGCTCGATCACTCGGGAGAGATCTTATCTCTGGTCGAGGTTGAAGGTGGAGCTCGGTCGCTCGGAAGAGATTTTATCTCTAGCCGAGGTTGACTCGGACGCTCGGAAGAAATCTTATCTTTGGCCGAGGTTGGCTCGGTCACTCGGGAGAGATCTTATCTCTGGTTGAGGTTGGCTTGGATGCTTGGAAGAGATCTTATCTCTAGCCGAGGTTGAAGGACTTCGACCTGCTCATGTTTGGATGAGGTTCTCCTCCTATTCCTAACATGGCCACTATTGATTGCTCCTTCCCTGTCATCACATAGTTTTTGCACCAAAAAATAATAATATTGAATAGAGAAATTTTATTAAAAAAAAATTACTAGCAGCACATTCCTAGATTCTCTGTGTTTCAGGGTCATGGGAGCGTTGTTCCTTTGAGTTTCTTTAGGTGATAAGCTCTAGACCGGACGACCTCCTCTATCTCATGCTGGCCTTCTCAATTTGGAGCGTGCTCCTCTTGGCTTTGAGACTGAGAGATAATGGATCATTGAAGTACCAAGCCCCCTAGAGGTAACGTTGATGATGTCGGGATGCGGCTGACCTCCTTGTCGTTCCTTCGTCATGAGTGGTTCTGGCTATGACAGCTCCCCTGGTCGATCTTTTCCTACTTCAGGCTGGCGTCGGAGGAATTGACCCAGTCGGTCCCTTCTGATGAGCTCCTTGATTTTGTTTCAGAGCTGAATGCATTCTTTAGTATCGTGGCTGTGGTTACAATGGTAAAGATAGTATTTGCTTCGATTGCACTTGTTTGGGGGAGACCATAATTCTTTCGATCTTGATAATTGACTCCTAATTTTCATCAGAACTTGAGTTTTAGGAGCGTTAAGAAGGGCGTAGTTATGGAACCTTTCAGAAGGAGGACTTCTTCGTGCCCTTCTATCGAGGCTTTCTTGATTATGAGCTCGAGGAGTTTGGGCTCGCTTGTGCCCGGGGGGAGTCCGTGAGCGCGGTCGAATTTCACTCGGCCCTCTATCGACGATAGGTCTATTAGACTCATCCGCTCACCGCTCTCCAAAGGCTTCTTCATCCTTCAACTTGAAGGCTTCTTCCGCATGGGTATATCCCTCGATCCGAGTCAGCAGATCGGTGAAGTTTCTGGGATACTTCTTCTCTAGAAAAATAGCAAGTCATTCTTCTGAAGGCCGCCCTTTAGTACGGCCATGGCAGTAGATTGGTCTAGATTTCGGACCTCCAAAGCAGCAGTATTAAATCGGATGACATAAGCCTAGATTGATTCTTTCTACTTCTACTTGACATTCATCAAAAAATTTGAATCTCAGTGCGGACGTCGGCTGCTGATGAAGTGAGCCACAAACTGACGGCTCATCTGATCAAAGGAGAAGATCGTACCTGACTTTAATATCGAGTATCAGTTTCTTGCTACACCCTTTAAGGTAGATGAAAAAGCTCGACATAATATGAAGTCCGGTGCGCCATAGAGTAGCATCATGATCCGAAAGACCTCCAAATGATCGACTGAATCAGAGGTTCCATCGTAGCTTTCAAATTGGGAGAGCTTGAAGTTTGGTGGAATGGACTCTTGCATAATTTGGAGAGAGAAAGAAAGATCGATACAGACATCATCATAATGAGCTAGGGTGACATGGTGGAGTTTCTCAATCCGTCGGTCCATCTCCCATAGTTTATGATTGAGGGTGTCGTCTTGGTCATAGATCTTGGAGGGCTTCCAACTACAAATGAGGAGGGTCTCCTCTAGAGGAGAACCATGATCCGAACACGGATCCTCTACTCTATTTTTTCTTCTCAGGGATGATGGGTACGCTACCCCGAGTACTCTTTCTTGGGATCAATTTTCTACATCCTGATGGTGGGTTTTCTGATGGAGTCACCATCAGAGGCTGCTGCATGGCCTGCACCATCTCGGTGAGGTCCTGAATTCACTGCATCAGCAGGTTAAACTGCTCCGGATCTATTATGGCTATCGGTGGAGGTGGAGGTTGAAGTACTGACAATGGAGCAGGAATGGATGGATCCAGCCCAGATCTGACGGTAGAAGCAGTAGATCTTCGGATAGTCGTCTTCTTTTAAGGCATTTTATGGGATTGAGAGAGAAGGTGGAGGTGACCCCTGAAGAAGAAGATCAGTAGGATCGATTGAGTACTTTTTTAAGAATAAGGGTACCTCAAAGACAGAGTCCCTTCCTCTAGCACCAATTTTGTTGGTGCAGAATCTGGTTGACGTTGGATCGAGTTGGAGTGGAGGAGGACAAGGTCGCCGTCGGTGATCTACAAAATAAAATTTCATCCGGAGTCGGTGGTGGTGGCTTCGATAGGATCCTCCGATGATCAAGTCAGTTCTTCTAGCCAACAGAAATGGAGTGCTCAGAAATGAGTTTGGCAGAGTTTTTAGAGGAGAGAGCTTAGAGCCCTCCCCCTAGAAAAATGTATCTGAAGGATTTCTTTTTATAGATGGAGTTTGATCGATGGTGATAGCTACAGCTGTTTGATGGTGGGCCACTCGAGGCCGCATGAGATTTGGTACAAAGAGGGAGAGGCATCGTCAGACTGATTGTGGTGACCATGTCATCCGATTGTGGACCGCATGGAGCTTGCTATGGAGAGAAAGGTATCGTCAGACTGGTAGTGGCGGCTATATCGTCCGATCGTGGGCCACATGGAGTTTGTTAATCTAACTGTAGGAGTGTTCTGAAAGAAGTTTGGCTCTTGGAGGAATTCGAACTACAGGAGCGATCCAGAAGGAGTTCGGCTCTTGAAGGAATCCGACTGAAGGAGTGCGGAGAGAGTTCGACTCTTATAAGATTTTGACTGAAAGAGTATGGAGGGAGTTCGACATCCGTATGAGTCCGATAGGAGCTCGACCATTGAGAAGTTCGGTCGGTTGAAGGGATTCGGTTAAGACTCGACCACTGAAGAGTTTGGAAGGGGCTCGGCCGCTAAGGAGTTCGGCCGACTGAAGGAGTTCGACTAAGGCTCGTCTGTTGAAACTCTTTCGTGACTACCGATTGCATTAGGCTGAGCATCAGACTAGACTTCGGTAGGAGCAGGGTTTATCCCCAACATGATCTAATTGGACCTAACCAATTTTGGTTGGGTTGGTTCAATTGGTTCAAGTTTAAATTCAAAGATTAATTTGACTAGTCTTTTCTTCCCATGCACCACATATGACTCATGCCCCATTTAAAATTTATGAGAAAAGTTCTCGTAAGTTTTCTCCCATGCATAAAGGGATCTCACCTTCTCTATGCCCCTTATGGATAAGCTTTGATTGTTATTGGTTTTAGTTTGAATGAGATTCAAACTTAGATAACAAACAAACTCTTATCTTATCCATGCACCACCTCACTTTTGTGCGCCCACTTTTCTTCGAAAAGATTCTCATGCATCATTCTCCATGCACAAAATATTCCACGCCTTCCCTTCTTTTGCCACTTTTTTATTTGAAACAAATTGGTTGACATTTGAATTCAAAACAAGTTTGAATTCAAATTGACAACCAACCCATTATAATCCTCTCACGCGTACTCTCCATTGTTTTGGTGAAAAATAAAAGGAAGAGAATTTTGGACATGTGATATAGATCTGAAAAAAAAAGGAGAGGATTTTCGTTAGCCTCTGTGTGTATGAGAAAAATATTTAAAAAAAATCAAGAGAAAGAAAAAACAAAGAGAGTTGGGCATAAGTTCTTTTTCTGAGTGCTACCTAGGGTTTTAGAACCTGAGATTCGGAAAGCAATTGCATGAGCTACGAGAGTCGTAAGCCCACGAAACTTCAAAAAGAACCTCCTCTGCCTCTCTACTATGTCTACGAGCAATCTGAAGTATCCGTGAAGCCCGTAGATGAAGATCGAAGTCGTTCGATCAAAATAGCCTCTGAAAGACTTCGGTGTCGAGCAAGCACTCGCGGAGAGCCGATTAGGATCAGGAGCCTCGTGTGGATGATCTGTGGAGGCCAGACATCTGTGTGGCTATATTATGACTAGTGGACCTCCTCGACGATGATCAAATCATGGTGATCGACTATCCGTGCAAGATATAGTATTCAAAATACTTAAATGTAGTAAATAGCTTACTGCATTGTTTTATTTTTTAGATCTGATATGTATGCATTTATATCATGTTTAGATTCTTAGTGTAGAATTTATTTTTTGATATGATTAATAATTAATTAATTAGATTAATTATTTTTTTATTATAATTTAGCTATTTTCAAAAAAGTTTTTGAAAGTAGCACTGTTAACCCTGCACTGGTTCTTCAATATATACATACATACATACATACATACATACATACATACATACATACAATATATATAAATATATATATATATATATATAATATATATATTGTATGTATGTATGTATGTATATATATATATATACATACATACATATCTATATACATACATACATACATACATACATATATATATATATATATATGTATGTATGTATGTATGTATGTATGTATATATACGTATGTATCTATATATACGTATGTATAGATACATATTATATCATAGATATACATACATACATACATACATACATTCATATATATATACACACACACATACAATACACCATACATACATACATATATAAATATATGTATGTATGTATGTGTGGTGT